>OZ007563.1:108103698-108240091 GCA_963931875.1 Pollenia griseotomentosa
TCTGGAAAACTAGAAGAGTTAGAGCAAAAAATAGCGAAAATCTGTGATCACCTGTATTTCCCACTAAAAATTGATTTTCTAAGGACTTTTATATGGAAAACTTTAAATGCGTTTTTCTGGCAAACTAGAAGAGTTAGAGCAAAAATAGCGAAAATCTGATATCACCTGTATTTCCCACTAAAAATTGATTTTCTAAGGATTTTTATATGGAAAACTTTAAATGCGTTTTCTGGCAAACTAGAGGAGTTAGAGCAAAAATAGCGAAAATCTGTGATCACCTGTATTCCCACTAAAAATTGATTTTCTAAGGATTTTTATATGGAAAACTTTAAATGCGTCTTTTCTGGCAAACTAGAGGAGTTAGAGCAAAAATAGCAAAAATCTGTGATCACCTGTATTTCCCACTAAAAATTGATTTTCTAAGGATTTTTATATGGAAAACTTTAAATGCGTTTTTCTGGCAAACTAGAGGAGTTAGAGCAAAAATAGCGAAAATCTGTGATCACCTGTATTTCCCGCTAAAAATTGATTTTCTAAGGATTTTTATATGGAAAACTTTAAATGCGTTTTTCTGGCAAACTAGAGGAGTTAGAGCAAAAATAGCAAAAATCTGTGATCACCTGTATTTCCCACTAAAAATTGATTTTCTAAGGATTTTTATATGGAAAACTTTAAATGCGTTTTTCTGGCAAACTAGAGGAGTTAGAGCAAAAATAGCGAAAATCTGTGATCACCTGTATTTCCCGCTAAAAATTGATTTTCTAAGGATTTTTATATGGAAAACTTTAAATGCGTTTTTCTGGCAAACTAGAGGAGTTAGAGCAAAAATAGCAAAAATCTGTGATCACCTGTATTTCCCACTAAAAATTGATTTTCTAAGGATTTTTATATGGAAAACTTTAAATGCGTTTTTCTGGCAAACTAGAGGAGTTAGAGCAAAAATAGCGAAAATCTGTGATCACCTGTATTTCCCGCTAAAAATTGATTTTCTAAGGATTTTTATATGGAAAACTTTAAATGCGTTTTTCTGGCAAACTAGAGGAGTTAGAGCAAAAATAGCAAAAATCTGTGATCACCTGTATTTCCCACTAAAAATTGATTTTCTAAGGATTTTTATATGGAAAACTTTAAATGCGTTTTTCTGGCAAACTAGAGGAGTTAGAGCAAAAATAGCGAAAATCTGTGATCACCTGTATTTCCCGCTAAAAATTGATTTTCTAAGGATTTTTATATGGAAAACTTTAAATGCGTTTTTCTGGCAAACTAGAGGAGTTAGAGCAAAAACAGCAAAAATCTGTGATCACCTGTATTTCCCACTAAAAATTGATTTTCTAAGGATTTTTATATGGAAAACTTTAAATGCGTTTTTCTGGCAAACTAGAGGAGTTAGAGCAAAAATAGCGAAAATCTGTGATCACCTGTATTTCCCACTACTAAAAATTGATTTTCTAAGGATTTTTATATGGAAAACTTTAAATGCGTTTTTCTGGCAAACTAGAGGAGTTAGAGCAAAAATAGCGAAAATCTGTGATCACCTGTATTTCCCACTAAAAATTGATTTTCTAAGGATTTTTATATGGAAAACTTTAAATGCGTTTTTCTGGAAAACTAGAAGAGTTAGAGCAAAAATAGCGAAAATCTGTGATCACCTGTATTTCCCACTAAAAATTGATTTTCTAAGGACTTTTATATGGAAAACTTTAAATGCGTTTTTCTGGCAAACTAGAAGAGTTAGAGCAAAAATAGCGAAAATCTGATATCACCTGTATTTCCCACTAAAAATTGATTTTCTAAGGATTTTTATATGGAAAACTTTAAATGCGTTTTTCTGGCAAACAAGAGGAGTTAGAGCAAAAATAGCGAAAATCTGTGATCACCTGTATTTCCCACTAAAAATTGATTTTCTAAGGATTTTTATATGGAAAACTTTAAATGCGTTTTTCTGGCAAACAAGAGGAGTTAGAGCAAAAATAGCGAAAATCTGTGATCACCTGTATTTCCCACTAAAAATTGATTTTCTAAGGATTTTTATATGGAAAACTTTAAATGCGTTTTTCTGGCAAACTAGAGGAGTTAGAGCAAAAATAGCGAAAATCTGTGATCACCTGTATTTCCCGCTAAAAATTGATTTTCTAAGGATTTTTATATGGAAAACTTTAAATGCGTTTTTCTGGCAAACTAGAGGAGTTAGAGCAAAAATAGCAAAAATCTGTGATCACCTGTATTTCCCACTAAAAATTGATTTTCTAAGGATTTTTATATGGAAAACTTTAAATGCGTTTTTCTGGCAAACTAGAGGAGTTAGAGCAAAAATAGCGAAAATCTGTGATCACCTGTATTTCCCGCTAAAAATTGATTTTCTAAGGATTTTTATATGGAAAACTTTAAATGCGTTTTTCTGGCAAACTAGAGGAGTTAGAGCAAAAATAGCAAAAATCTGTGATCACCTGTATTTCCCACTAAAAATTGATTTTCTAAGGATTTTTATATGGAAAACTTTAAATGCGTTTTTCTGGCAAACTAGAGGAGTTAGAGCAAAAATAGCGAAAATCTGTGATCACCTGTATTTCCCGCTAAAAATTGATTTTCTAAGGATTTTTATATGGAAAACTTTAAATGCGTTTTTCTGGCAAACTAGAGGAGTTAGAGCAAAAATAGCAAAAATCTGTGATCACCTGTATTTCCCACTAAAAATTGATTTTCTAAGGATTTTTATATGGAAAACTTTAAATGCGTTTTTCTGGCAAACTAGAGGAGTTAGAGCAAAAATAGCGAAAATCTGTGATCACCTGTATTTCCCGCTAAAAATTGATTTTCTAAGGATTTTTATATGGAAAACTTTAAATGCGTTTTTCTGGCAAACTAGAGGAGTTAGAGCAAAAATAGCAAAAATCTGTGATCACCTGTATTTCCCACTAAAAATTGATTTTCTAAGGATTTTTATATGGAAAACTTTAAATGCGTTTTTCTGGCAAACTAGAGGAGTTAGAGCAAAAATAGCGAAAATCTGTGATCACCTGTATTTCCCACTACTAAAAATTGATTTTCTAAGGATTTTTATATGGAAAACTTTAAATGCGTTTTTCTGGCAAACTAGAGGAGTTAGAGCAAAAATAGCAAAAATCTGTGATCACCTGTATTTCCCACTAAAAATTGATTTTCTAAGGATTTTTATATGGAAAACTTTAAATGCGTTTTTCTGGCAAACTAGAGGAGTTAGAGCAAAAATAGCGAAAATCTGTGATCACCTGTATTTCCCGCTAAAAATTGATTTTCTAAGGATTTTTATATGGAAAACTTTAAATGCGTTTTTCTGGCAAACTAGAGGAGTTAGAGCAAAAATAGCAAAAATCTGTGATCACCTGTATTTCCCACTAAAAATTGATTTTCTAAGGATTTTTATATGGAAAACTTTAAATGCGTTTTTCTGGCAAACTAGAGGAGTTAGAGCAAAAATAGCGAAAATCTGTGATCACCTGTATTTCCCGCTAAAAATTGATTTTCTAAGGATTTTTATATGGAAAACTTTAAATGCGTTTTTCTGGCAAACTAGAGGAGTTAGAGCAAAAATAGCAAAAATCTGTGATCACCTGTATTTCCCACTAAAAATTGATTTTCTAAGGATTTTTATATGGAAAACTTTAAATGCGTTTTTCTGGCAAACTAGAGGAGTTAGAGCAAAAATAGCGAAAATCTGTGATCACCTGTATTTCCCACTACTAAAAATTGATTTTCTAAGGATTTTTATATGGAAAACTTTAAATGCGTTTTTCTGGCAAACTAGAGGAGTTAGAGCAAAAATAGCAAAAATCTGTGATCACCTGTATTTCCCACTAAAAATTGATTTTCTAAGGATTTTTATATGGAAAACTTTAAATGCGTTTTTCTGGCAAACTAGAGGAGTTAGAGCAAAAATAGCGAAAATCTGTGATCACCTGTATTTCCCGCTAAAAATTGATTTTCTAAGGATTTTTATATGGAAAACTTTAAATGCGTTTTTCTGGCAAACTAGAGGAGTTAGAGCAAAAATAGCAAAAATCTGTGATCACCTGTATTTCCCACTAAAAATTGATTTTCTAAGGATTTTTATATGGAAAACTTTAAATGCGTTTTTCTGGCAAACTAGAGGAGTTAGAGCAAAAATAGCGAAAATCTGTGATCACCTGTATTTCCCGCTAAAAATTGATTTTCTAAGGATTTTTATATGGAAAACTTTAAATGCGTTTTTCTGGCAAACTAGAGGAGTTAGAGCAAAAATAGCAAAAATCTGTGATCACCTGTATTTCCCACTAAAAATTGATTTTCTAAGGATTTTTATATGGAAAACTTTAAATGCGTTTTTCTGGCAAACTAGAGGAGTTAGAGCAAAAATAGCGAAAATCTGTGATCACCTGTATTTCCCGCTAAAAATTGATTTTCTAAGGATTTTTATATGGAAAACTTTAAATGCGTTTTTCTGGCAAACTAGAGGAGTTAGAGCAAAAATAGCAAAAATCTGTGATCACCTGTATTTCCCACTAAAAATTGATTTTCTAAGGATTTTTATATGGAAAACTTTAAATGCGTTTTTCTGGCAAACTAGAGGAGTTAGAGCAAAAATAGCGAAAATCTGTGATCACCTGTATTTCCCGCTAAAAATTGATTTTCTAAGGATTTTTATATGGAAAACTTTAAATGCGTTTTTCTGGCAAACTAGAGGAGTTAGAGCAAAAATAGCAAAAATCTGTGATCACCTGTATTTCCCACTAAAAATTGATTTTCTAAGGATTTTTATATGGAAAACTTTAAATGCGTTTTTCTGGCAAACTAGAGGAGTTAGAGCAAAAATAGCGAAAATCTGTGATCACCTGTATTTCCCGCTAAAAATTGATTTTCTAAGGATTTTTATATGGAAAACTTTAAATGCGTTTTTCTGGCAAACTAGAGGAGTTAGAGCAAAAATAGCAAAAATCTGTGATCACCTGTATTTCCCACTAAAAATTGATTTTCTAAGGATTTTTATATGGAAAACTTTAAATGCGTTTTTCTGGCAAACTAGAGGAGTTAGAGCAAAAATAGCGAAAATCTGTGATCACCTGTATTTCCCACTAAAAATTGATTTTCTAAGGATTTTTATATGGAAAACTTTAAATGCGTTTTTCTGGCAAACTAGAGGAGTTAGAGCAAAAATAGCAAAAATCTGTGATCACCTGTATTTCCCACTAAAAATTGATTTTCTAAGGATTTTTATATGGAAAACTTTAAATGCGTTTTTCTGGCAAACTAGAGGAGTTAGAGCAAAAATAGCGAAAATCTGTGATCACCTGTATTTCCCGCTAAAAATTGATTTTCTAAGGATTTTTATATGGAAAACTTTAAATGCGTTTTTCTGGCAAACTAGAGGAGTTAGAGCAAAAATAGCGAAAATCTGTGATCACCTGTATTTCCCGCTAAAAATTGATTTTCTAAGGATTTTTATATGGAAAACTTTAAATGCGTTTTTCTGGCAAACTAGAGGAGTTAGAGCAAAAATAGCAAAAATCTGTGATCACCTGTATTTCCCACTAAAAATTGATTTTCTAAGGATTTTTATATGGAAAACTTTAAATGCGTTTTTCTGGCAAACTAGAGGAGTTAGAGCAAAAATAGCGAAAATCTGTGATCACCTGTATTTCCCGCTAAAAATTGATTTTCTAAGGATTTTTATATGGAAAACTTTAAATGCGTTTTTCTGGCAAACTAGAGGAGTTAGAGCAAAAATAGCAAAAATCTGTGATCACCTGTATTTCCCACTAAAAATTGATTTTCTAAGGATTTTTATATGGAAAACTTTAAATGCGTTTTTCTGGCAAACTAGAGGAGTTAGAGCAAAAATAGCGAAAATCTGTGATCACCTGTATTTCCCGCTAAAAATTGATTTTCTAAGGATTTTTATATGGAAAACTTTAAATGCGTTTTTCTGGCAAACTAGAGGAGTTAGAGCAAAAATAGCAAAAATCTGTGATCACCTGTATTTCCCACTAAAAATTGATTTTCTAAGGATTTTTATATGGAAAACTTTAAATGCGTTTTTCTGGCAAACTAGAGGAGTTAGAGCAAAAATAGCGAAAATCTGTGATCACCTGTATTTCCCGCTAAAAATTGATTTTCTAAGGATTTTTATATGGAAAACTTTAAATGCGTTTTTCTGGCAAACTAGAGGAGTTAGAGCAAAAATAGCAAAAATCTGTGATCACCTGTATTTCCCACTAAAAATTGATTTTCTAAGGATTTTTATATGGAAAACTTTAAATGCGTTTTTCTGGCAAACTAGAGGAGTTAGAGCAAAAATAGCGAAAATCTGTGATCACCTGTATTTCCCACTAAAAATTGATTTTCTAAGGATTTTTATATGGAAAACTTTAAATGCGTTTTTCTGGCAAACTAGAGGAGTTAGAGCAAAAATAGCAAAAATCTGTGATCACCTGTATTTCCCACTAAAAATTGATTTTCTAAGGATTTTTATATGGAAAACTTTAAATGCGTTTTTCTGGCAAACTAGAGGAGTTAGAGCAAAAATAGCGAAAATCTGTGATCACCTGTATTTCCCGCTAAAAATTGATTTTCTAAGGATTTTTATATGGAAAACTTTAAATGCGTTTTTCTGGCAAACTAGAGGAGTTAGAGCAAAAATAGCGAAAATCTGTGATCACCTGTATTTCCCGCTAAAAATTGATTTTCTAAGGATTTTTATATGGAAAACTTTAAATGCGTTTTTCTGGCAAACTAGAGGAGTTAGAGCAAAAATAGCAAAAATCTGTGATCACCTGTATTTCCCACTAAAAATTGATTTTCTAAGGATTTTTATATGGAAAACTTTAAATGCGTTTTTCTGGCAAACTAGAGGAGTTAGAGCAAAAATAGCGAAAATCTGTGATCACCTGTATTTCCCGCTAAAAATTGATTTTCTAAGGATTTTTATATGGAAAACTTTAATGCGTTTTTCTGGCAAACTAGAGGAGTTAGAGCAAAAATAGCAAAAATCTGTGATCACCTGTATTTCCCACTAAAAATTGATTTTCTAAGGATTTTTATATGGAAAACTTTAAATGCGTTTTTCTGGCAAACTAGAGGAGTTAGAGCAAAAATAGCGAAAATCTGTGATCACCTGTATTTCCCGCTAAAAATTGATTTTCTAAGGATTTTTATATGGAAAACTTTAAATGCGTTTTTCTGGCAAACTAGAGGAGTTAGAGCAAAAATAGCAAAAATCTGTGATCACCTGTATTTCCCACTAAAAATTGATTTTCTAAGGATTTTTATATGGAAAACTTTAAATGCGTTTTTCTGGCAAACTAGAGGAGTTAGAGCAAAAATAGCGAAAATCTGTGATCACCTGTATTTCCCACTACTAAAAATTGATTTTCTAAGGATTTTTATATGGAAAACTTTAAATGCGTTTTTCTGGCAAACTAGAGGAGTTAGAGCAAAAATAGCGAAAATCTGTGATCACCTGTATTTCCCACTAAAAATTGATTTTCTAACGATTTTTATATGGAAAACTTTAAATGCGTTTTTCTGGCAAACTAGAGGAGTTAGAGCAAAAATAGCGAAAATCTGTGATCACCTGTATTTCCCACTAAAAATTGATTTTCTAAGGATTTTTATATGGAAAACTTTAAATGCGTTTTTCTGGCAAACTAGAGGAGTTAGAGCAAAAATAGCGAAAATCTGTGATCACCTGTATTTCCCACTAAAAATTGATTTTCTAAGGATTTTTATATGGAAAACTTTAAATGCGTTTTTCTGGCAAACTAGAAGAGTTAGAGCAAAAATAGCGAAAATCTGTGATCACCTGTATTTCCCACTAAAAATTGATTTTCTAAGGATTTTTATATGGAAAACTTTAAATGCGTTTTTCTGGCAAACAAGAGGATTTAGAGCAAAAATAGCGAAAATCTGTGATCACCTGTATTTCCCACTAAAAATTGATTTTCTAAGGATTTTTATATGGAAAACTTTAAATGCGTTTTTCTGGCAAACAAGAGGAGTTAGAGCAAAAATAGCGAAAATCTGTGATCACCTGTATTTCCCACTAAAAATTGATTTTCTAAGGATTTTTATAAGGAAAACTTTAAATGCGTTTTTCTGGCAAACTAGAGGAGTTAGAGCAAAAATAGCGAAAATCTGTGATCACCTGTATTTCCCACTAAAAATTGATTTTCTAAGGATTTTTATATGGAAAACTTTAAATGCTTTTTTCTGGCAAACTAGAGGAGTTAGAGCAAAAATAGCGAAAATCTGTGATCACCTGTATTTCCCACTAAAAATTGATTTTCTAAGGATTTTTATATGGAAAACTTTAAATGCGTTTTTCTGGCAAACTAGAGGAGTTAGAGCAAAAATAGCGAAAATCTGTGATCACCTGTATTTCCCACTAAAAATTGATTTTCTAAGGATTTTTATATGGAAAACTTTAAATGCGTTTTTCTGGCAAACTAGAGGAGTTAGAGCAAAAATAGCGAAAATCTGTGATCACCTGTATTTCCCACTAAAAATTGATTTTCTAAGGATTTTTATATGGAAAACTTTAAATGCGTTTTTCTGGCAAACAAGAGGAGTTAGAGCAAAAATAGCGAAAATCTGTGATCACCTGTATTTCCCACTAAAAATTGATTTTCTAAGGATTTTTATATGGAAAACTTTAAATGCGTTTTTCTGGCAAACTAGAGGAGTTAGAGCAAAAATAGCGAAAATCTGTGATCACCTGTATTTCCCACTAAAAATTGATTTTCTAAAGATTTTTATATGGAAAACTTTAAATGCGTTTTTCTGGCAAACAAGAGGAGTTAGAGCATTTGATTTTGTAAGGATTTTTATATGGAAAACTTTAAATGCGTTTTTCTGGCAAACTAGAAGAGTTAGAGCAAAAATAGCGAAAATCTGTGATCACCTGTATTTCCCACTAAAAATTGATTTTCTAAGGATTTTTATATGGAAAACTTTTAATGCGTTTTTCTGGCAAACTGGAGGAGTTAGAGCAAAAATAGCGAAAATCTGTGATCACCTGTATTTCCCACTAAAAATTGATTTTCTAAGGATTTTTATATGGAAAACTTTAAATGCGTTTTTCTGGCAAACTAGAAGAGTTAGAGCAAAAATAGCGAAAATCTGTGATCACCTGTATTTCCCACTAAAAATTGATTTTCTAAGGATTTTTATATGGAAAACTTTAAATGCGTTTTTCTGGCAAACTAGAAGAGTTAGAGCAAAAATAGCGAAAATCTGTGATCACCTGTATTTCCCACTAAAAAAAATCTGTGATCACCTGTATTTCCCACTGAAAATTGATTTTCTAAGGATTTTTATATGGAAAACTTTAAATGCGTTTTTCTGGCAAACTAGAGGAGTTAGAGCAAAAATAACGAAAATCTGTGATCACCTGCGTTTTTCTGGCAAACTAGAAGAGTTAGAGCAAAAATAACGAAAATCTGTGATCACCTGTATTTCCCACTAAAAATTGATTTTCTAAGGATTTTTATATGGAAAACTTTTAATGCGTTTTTCTGGCAAACTAGAGGAGTTAGAGCAAAAATAACGAAAATCTGTGATCACCTGTATTTCCCACTGAAAATTGATTTTCTAAGGAGTTTTATATGGAAAACTTTAAATGCGTTTTTCTGGCAAACTAGAGGAGTTAGAGCAAAAATAACGAAAATCTGTGATCACCTGTATTTCCCACTGAAAATTGATTTTCTAAGGATTTTTATTATATGGAAAACTTTAAATGCGTTTTTCTGGCAAACTAGAGGAGTTAGAGCAAAAATAACGAAAATTTGTGATCACCTGTATTTCCCACTAAAAATTGATTTTCTAAGGATTTTTATATGAAAAACTTTAAATGCGTTTTTTTGGCAAACTAGAAGAGTTAGAGCAAAAATAACAAAAATCTGTGATCACCTGTATTTCCCACTAAAAATTGATTTTCTAAGGATTTTTTATATAGAAAACTTTAAATGCGTTTTTCTGGCAAACTAGAAGAGTTAGAGCAAAAATAACAAAAATCTGTGATCACCTGTATTTCCCACTAAAAATTGATTTTCTAATGATTTTTATATAGAAAACTTTAAATGCGTTTTTCTAGCAAACTAGAAGAGTTAGAGCAAAAATAACAAAAATCTGTGATCACCTGTATTTCCCACTAAAAATTGATTTTCTAAGGATTTTTTATATAGAAAACTTTAAATGCGTTTTTCTGGCAAACTAGAAGAGTTAGAGCAAAAATAGCGAAAATCTGTGATCACCTGTATTTCCCACTAAAAATTGATTTTCTAAGGATTTTTATATGGAAAACTTTAAATGCGTTTTTCTGGCAAACTAGAAGAGTTAGAGCAAAAATAGCGAAAATCTGTGATCACCTGTATTTCCCACTAAAAATTGATTTTCTAAGGATTTTTATATGGAAAACTTTAAATGCGTTTTTCTGGCAAACTGGAAGAGTTAGAGCTAAAATAACGAAAATCTGTGATCACCTGTATTTCCCACTAAAAATTGATTTTCTAAGGATTTTTATATGGAAAACTTTAAATGCGTTTTTCTGGCAAACTAGAAGAGTTAGAGCCAAAATAGCGAAAATCTGTGATCACCTGTATTTCCCACTAAAAATTGATTTTCTAAGGATTTTTATATGGAAAACTTTAAATGCGTTTTTCTGGCAAACTAGAAGAGTTAGAGCAAAAATAGCGAAAATCTGTGATCACCTGTATTTCCCACTAAAAATTGATTTTCTAAGGATTTTTATATGGAAAACTTTAAATGCGTTTTTCTGGCAAACTAGAAGAGTTAGAGCAAAAATAGCGAAAATATGTGATCACCTGTATTTCCCACTAAAATTGATTTTTTAAGGATTTTTATATGGAAAACTTTAAATGCGTTTTTTTGGCAAACTAGAAGAGTTAGAGCAAAAATAGCGAAAATCTGTGATCACCTGTATTTCCCACTAAAAATTGATTTTCTAAGGATTTTTATATGGAAAACTTTAAATGCGTTTTTCTGGCAAACTAGAAGAGTTAGAGCAAAAATAGCGAAAATCTGTGATCACCTGTATTTCCCACTAAAAATTGATTTTCTAAGGATTTTTATATGGAAAACTTTAAATGCGTTTTTCTGGCAAACTAGAAGAGTTAGAGCAAAAATAGCGAAAATCTGTGATCACCTGTATTTCCCACTAAAAATTGATTTTCTAAGGATTTTTATATGGAAAACTTTAAATGCGTTTTTCTGGCAAACTAGAAGAGTTAGAGCAAAAATAGCGAAAATCTGTGATCACCTGTATTTCCCACTAAAAATTGATTTTCTAAGGATTTTTATATGGAAAACTTTAAATGCGTTTTTCTGGCAAACTAGAAGAGTTAGAGCAAAAATAGCGAAAATCTGTGATCACCTGTATTTCCCACTAAAAATTGATTTTCTAAGGATTTTTATATGGAAAACTTTAAATGCGTTTTTCTGGCAAACTAGAAGAGTTAGAGCAAAAATAGCGAAAATCTGTGATCACCTGTATTTCCCACTAAAAATTGATTTTCTAAGGATTTTTATATGGAAAACTTTAAATGCGTTTTTCTGGCAAACTAGAAGAGTTAGAGCAAAAATAGCGAAAATCTGTGATCACCTGTATTTCCCACTAAAAATTGATTTTCTAAGGATTTTTATATGGAAAACTTTAAATGCGTTTTTCTGGCAAACTAGAAGAGTTAGAGCAAAAATAGCGAAAATCTGTGATCACCTGTATTTCCCACTAAAAATTGATTTTCTAAGGATTTTTATATGGAAAACTTTAAATGCGTTTTTCTGGCAAACTAGAAGAGTTAGAGCAAAAATAGCGAAAATCTGTGATCACCTGTATTTCCCACTAAAAATTGATTTTCTAAGGATTTTTATATGGAAAACTTTAAATGCGTTTTTCTGGCAAACTAGAAGAGTTAGAGCAAAAATAGCGAAAATCTGTGATCACCTGTATTTCCCACTAAAAATTGATTTTCTAAGGATTTTTATATGGAAAACTTTAAATGCGTTTTTCTGGCAAACTAGAAGAGTTAGAGCAAAAATAGCGAAAATCTGTGATCACCTGTATTTCCCACTAAAAATTGATTTTCTAAGGATTTTTATATGGAAAGCTTTAAATGCGTTTTTCTGGCAAACTAGAAGAGTTAGAGCAAAAATAGCGAAAATCTGTGATCACCTGTATTTCCCACTAAAAATTGATTTTCTAAGGATTTTTATATGGAAAACTTTAAATGCGTTTTTCTGGCAAACTAGAAGAGTTAGAGCAAAAATAGCGAAAATCTGTGATCACCTGTATTTCCCACTAAAAATTGATTTTCTAAGGATTTTTATATGGAAAACTTTAAATGCGTTTTTCTGGCAAACTAGAAGAGTTAGAGCAAAAATAGCGAAAATCTGTGATCACCTGTATTTCCCACTAAAAATTGATTTTCTAAGGATTTTTATATGGAAAACTTTAAATGCGTTTTTCTGGCAAACTAGAAGAGTTAGAGCAAAAAAAGCGAAAATCTGTGATCACCTGTATTTCCCACTAAAAATTGATTTTCTAAGGATTTTTATATGGAAAACTTTAAATGCGTTTTTCTGGCAAACTAGAAGAGTTAGAGCAAAAATAGCGAAAATCTGTGATCACCTGTATTTCCCACTAAAAATTGATTTTCTAAGGATTTTTATATGGAAAACTTTAAATGCGTTTTTCTGGCAAACTAGAAGAGTTAGAGCAAAAATAGCGAAAATCTGTGATCACCTGTATTTCCCACTAAAAATTGATTTTCTAAGGATTTTTATATGGAAAACTTTAAATGCGTTTTTCTGGCAAACTAGAAGAGTTAGAGCAAAAATAGCGAAAATCTGTGATCACCTGTATTTCCCACTAAAAATTGATTTTCTAAGGATTTTTATATGGAAAACTTTAAATGCGTTTTTCTGGCAAACTAGAAGAGTTAGAGCAAAAATAGCGAAAATCTGTGATCACCTGTATTTCCCACTAAAAATTGATTTTCTAAGGATTTTTATATGGAAAACTTTAAATGCGTTTTTCTGGCAAACTAGAAGAGTTAGAGCAAAAATAGCGAAAATCTGTGATCACCTGTATTTCCCACTAAAAATTGATTTTCTAAGGATTTTTATATGGAAAACTTTAAATGCGTTTTTCTGGCAAACTAGAAGAGTAAGAGCAAAAATAGCGAAAATCTGTGATCACCTGTATTTCCCACTAAAAATTGATTTTCTAAGGATTTTTATATGGAAAACTTTAAATGCGTTTTTCTGGCAAACTAGAAGAGTTAGAGCAAAAATAGCGAAAATCTGTGATCACCTGTATTTCCCACTAAAAATTGATTTTCTAAGGATTTTTATATGGAAAACTTTAAATGCGTTTTTCTGGCAAACTAGAAGAGTTAGAGCAAAAATAGCGAAAATCTGTGATCACCTGTATTTCCCACTAAAAATTGATTTTCTAAGGATTTTTATATGGAAAACTTTAAATGCGTTTTTCTGGCAAACTAGAAGAGTTAGAGCAAAAATAGCGAAAATCTGTGATCACCTGTATTTCCCACTAAAAATTGATTTTCTAAGGATTTTTATATGGAAAACTTTAAATGCGTTTTTCTGGCAAACTAGAAGAGTTAGAGCAAAAATAGCGAAAATCTGTGATCACCTGTATTTCCCACTAAAAATTGATTTTCTAAGGATTTTTATATGGAAAACTTTAAATGCGTTTTTCTGGCAAACTAGAAGAGTTAGAGCAAAAATAACGAAAATCTGTGATCACCTGTATTTCCCACTAAAATTGGATTTTCTAAGGATTTTTATATGGAAAATTTTAAATGCGTTTTTCTGGCAAACTAGAAGAGTTAGAGCAAAAATAACGCAAATCTGTGATCACCTGTATTTCCCACTAAAATTGGATTTTCTAAGGATTTTTATATGGAAAATTTTAAATGCGTTTTTCTGGCAAACTAGAAGAGTTAGAGCAAAAATAACGAAAATCTGTGATCACCTGTATTTCCCACTAAAAATTGATTTTCTAAGGATTTTTATATGGAAAACTTTAAATGCGTTTTTCTGGCAAACTAGAAGAGTTAGAGCAAAAATAACGAAAATCTGTGATCACCTGTATTTCCCACTAAAAATTGATTTTCTAAGGATTTTTATATGGAAAACTTTAAATGCGTTTTTCTGGCAAACTAGAAGAGTTAGAGCAAAAATAACGCAAATCTGTGATCACCTGTATTTCCCACTAAAAATTGATTTTCCTACGATTTTTATATGGAAAACTTTAAATGCGTTTTTCTGGCAAACTAGAAGAGTTAGAGCAAAAATAACGAAAATCTGTGATCACCTGTATTTCCCACTAAAAATTGATTTTCTTAGGAGTTTTATATAAAAAGTTTTAAATGCGTGTTTTTGGCAAACTAGAAGAGTTAGGCGAAAATCTGTGATCTGATAAAAATGGACTATCTTAGGATTTTTGTACGATCTACTTTTATATTAACCTTAACCTTATAACATAATTTTGTTTTGGCGGCGTCATGACTGCCCAAGTGTGCAAAATATGGTACACTCTCGAAAATCTTTCTGTAAATACTGTGGTGTAGGGTATTAAATGGTCCGCCATTAATGACTTAACTTCCTTCTGATTTGTTTTATTTTGTTTTGAAAGAGTTTCTCGATTCTAGTCAATCTTCTATAATGAAAACATAACCATCAAAATGCAATAAAGAAAAACTACAAAAATTGTTTTCGCCTTTTAAATTGCAATTAAAACGCTCACAAAACCAAATAAAACCCAAAATAAAAAACGAGAAAATTTATTTGACTAAATTCATTGTAGTACGCACTTGAGTTTTTTAAAAAGAAAGCGGTTGATGAGTTTTCAATTAAAATCGTAGTTGTAATGAAAGTCAGAAAACCATAAAAAGTTCGTTTTTTTAAAAAGGATTTCTTTTCAACAAAAGTTTAAATACTTTCTATGTTTTTGTAAAATGAAAACCCCTTAAGTGTTTTTCCTTTTTCGCTTTATAGTCTTTCTTATCGTTTTTCGTTTCGTTTTAAATCTTCTGTCAAATGCAGATTTCGTAGTAATCGTTTTAGTTGAAAAGAAAGTAAGAATGATGAAATAAAGAAATAATGCAATTAAGCTTACTATATGCAACAAAGAAAATAAATTTAACATGCAACTTGATTAAATGAAAACAGATTTTAATTCTGTAGTTAAGAACTGATGGAAACAGGTAAATGTACAGGTAAAAAACAAAATAAAGAAATTAGTGTAAGTAAATTAATTTTGTTTGTCTTACTTTTCTGCTAACTAATTTACCCTTAAGCTGGAAAATTGTAATACGATTATATGTTAAATATAAAACTATTAAATAGAATTCGTAATTGCTTAGTGATTACTTCTAGAAATAATCTCAAATAGATTGCGATCACTTAAGATTATCATAAAATAATTAAATATTTTACAAGGTGGTGCAAAGTTGTGAGCCGATGTTCTTTGACTGTAATTTTTTTTAATAAAGGAAAAACTTTAGTTTTGTTTTTGGGTTGTGTTTATTTGATATCTAATTTTTTTTTTCCATTAAGTAGAAAAAATTGTATCCGCCAATTGGGCCACCACCTCAATTGATGACCCGGTCCTCATTTAGAAATTTTTCATGACTCCTGCCAGATAGGTTCTCACTTTCTTGATGGATATTCTTTTTGAGCGCTACAAAAGCCTGAGGTTTGTTGACATGGACAAGTCACTTGAAGAAACCCTTAAAAAAGAAGTTAAGAACGTTTAAATCGGGCGATCTTGCCGGCCAGTGCAAATCACAAAAACGAGAGATAAGGTGACTCGCAAATGCAGCCTTCAGGAAATCGAAACAATTATTCCGCATTCTTCAGCAAAAAATGAAATCGGCGTCAACCGATTATGATATCCGGAAATATTGATACGTCATTTGCTAGATTTCATTGTAAGCCCTCTACTATATGTATTTACAACAAAATAATAAATGACATTTTAATTAATGTGTCAAATGTGCATTTGAAATGAAATTCCAACTTAAAAGACTTGTACTCACTTGTATCAATAATGTAGTAAATTAAAATTGTTTATATTTTGACCCTTAAACTAGGCAGCAATTAAACAAAAAGTTGTGCGCCTTAAAACAAATAATCTGCTTTGAATTAATTTCAGACATACTACGACCTTAAAATGACGATATGCACTTAGAATTTTATTAAAGTAAATATGAAAATTTTTTCAAATCACTCTTGTCATCCATTATAATACATAGTAGGTGTTTTAATTTGGAAGCCACTTGCATAGCTCCAGAGGGGCTATACGTATTCTTAATTGCATATATTGTTTCCAAAAACTTTAACCTGCTTAACTGTGGCATTATTTACTGAGTAATTGAGTTTAAGTTACAAAATGTTATAACTTGTATAAATCAGCGTTTGAAAAACTGCCATTTCTTCCACTTTTATACGTCATTGACCGAAAAAAACTGTTGCTATCACTTCTGATTTCTTAAATGTAAACAGTCGCTGTCAAACTAACTCAAAATACGAAAAGTTGTAAGCAAATTTTCGTTTTTTGTTCGACAGTTTTTGGTTGCAGCTACAATATAATAGTATTCACATTAATGCCTGCAGACAAAACGATTTGTGTATGTTTTCATATTTAACGCTATTTAAAATTACACGGAGGTTTGATTTCAAATTGAAAGTGATTTGAAATCAAACGTTTTCTCAAACGAAAAACATGTGATAATGATTTGAAAATCATTTGAAAATCATAGCATTCTCAACAAAAAGGGGAAATTATTGTCATATTGAAAAATGGCTTTTTCAACTTGCTTTCAAACGTTATTCTCAAATGTTTTTTAAATGTGGATTATAATACATAAACAAAAATATTTAATTTAAATTCAAAATAACGTTCTTTCCGTTCTCTAATTCTTGGAAAGGCGAAATACTTGGCTCCCTTTTATTTTGAGGATTGTAGCCCCGCGATCATACAACAAACTTTTAATTTCTGCACTTTCCCGTTTTAATTTTTTAGTTCGTATTTTTAATCATTGTAATTACTGACAAATAATTTTTATGTTTCACAAAAAAAAAATCGGCCACTTGTAAAACACATTTAACCACGAAGTAAAAATGTAACTGATCGCCATTTTTAAGGGTTACATTTATTTTTCGCTTTAGTATTACCAAGTTTATTTTTGATTTCAATTTAACATTTGATATCAATTTGACATCAAATTGATAAAACATTAAATGTCAAATGTTTATTTTAAAATCATTATCAATTTGAATTAAAATGTTAAAATCAAACAATTAAAAAACGTTTGAGAATTGTGTTTGATGTCAAATGATAAAGTCATTTCATATCAAAGGTGACTTCGTGCTTATTGGGATATTACTCGATATACTTACAAAATATCAGATCAATACGCTTTAGCAATAGTTATTTTAGACATACCTGAAATAAAAAGAAAGATTAATGTCATAAATTAAAAAAAATTGATAGTTAATATTTTTATTAAATTTAAAAGCAAATTTTTCCCTAGTTAATAACAAAGTCTAGCTTAAGGATAACAAAGTCTAGCTTAAGGCCATCTGCAGTATGCAAAAGTATTGCCTACATTTAGGCAATAAAAAAATATTGTAACAATATAAAGGAAAAATACTTCTATGGCTCAATTTATGATCAGCCAATTAATTACAAATTTAAATATAGAATTTCAATAAGCTAAAGCAAACTTTAGCAGAGAAAGATTTTAAGCAAATGAGACAACAGTGTATTCTAACACCTTTAATGGCATTTGCAAAAACTTTCTCATACATTTTGTTAAACACCATTTTTAGAGTTTAATTTTGAAGCTTTATTTTTACAAAAAAACTTTTTAACAAAGCTTAACTATAGTTTTATTGGACTGCAGAGCAATTAGGGAAAAACTCCAACTTACAAGCATAAATATTTTAATAAGTAAAAAAGCTATAGTTTTAAATTAAGAAAAAACGTATAAAGAAATTTGGCAAAATTTACAACCTGTTTCTTTGATTTTACACCTCTAATATACCATTTTACATTAAACCAAGATTGTACGACTTCAAAGAATTTACTTCTTGAACATTAAACTGCTACTTTAAAGCAACATCGTAAACATTTAAACTTTTGTTTTTCCGCTGCCCGTTTTCTGAAAACTTTCTTCAAAATTTTCTTAGAATTAAATCATTTTTCTTTTGTTTAATTGCCAAATGTATATATTTAAAATATAAACGTACAGTACAAGTGAACTTTAATACATACATCTGTTGTTATTTTGATAAAAAAAACTAGTAAAAAATATTTTTTTTTGGGTCTTAGTACAATTAGGTTCAAACAAGTATCATTTTTTAGCGAATAAAGTACAAATTCAAAAATGTAATTTATCATTCTTGATGAAACACATCTTATACTAACACAATTATAGAGTTAGTTTTTTTGGACAACTGGGTTGTATTTTTTTTTCTCTTTCTCTCCCTTTTTGTTTAAGTCTATCTTCTTTAACCAAAGATACATATTTTAAACTCCCTACCTCCTTGACTTACACAAAACTAGAAAACTAGTATATTAGCATCAATTTATAGTTTTTGTTTTTTATTTTCTAAAAAGCACCTGCTGTAAAAAAAAAACCTTATTACATCAGTTTTCTATAGCCATAAAAGGTAAAAAATGTTATCAAATTTTGGGTAAAATTCAAACTAGAATTTAACCTACAAAATATATAAAAGATAATATATATCTACCTAGTACATATATTAAAGAGATGTGCTAGTAGCGTATTTTCTTTCCTTTTTTTGTCACTGAACTTATTTAATTTGCAAAACATTTCAATTAAAATCAAGTATAGTCGGAATATCCCGACCATTTGAGACCTTACACCACACCACAAAATTTCAGTTTGTGAAATTCAAAAATTGGACCACCATTTATATATAGTGTGTTTGGTATACCCCTCACCGTTTTTCCAAATTGTTCACTAATACTCTTAAGAAATTTTCAAATCTGAATTTCTGAAGTTTCGAAATTATTTCAGAGAAAGCAATACCAGAATTCACCTATGTGTATCTGTTTCCATTTCCATCTAATATCCTCTGAAATATACTTTTTTCTACTGCAGTAGCAGTGTTAAATGCAAAAAGTTGCTCTTAAGAAATTGTGGTGTATGTCTCTGCTAGTTAAAAAGTTAAAAAGGTATTTATCTTCACATACATATGTTGAGGGACTATGCTGTACGCTTCCCGTACACCTTCAATATTTTGAGCAGCGTTCTAACAGACCCAAATCGACGAAAATTTCAATCAATGGTTTATTGCTGACACTGTGGGTGCAAGGCGCATATTAAAAGACGACGATATGCACGCTGTGTCGAGACAATGGAATGTTGGTTTCAAAAATAATATTCTATTATTTGTTTTTTGATTAAATTAATTAATAATTCCCCAAGTCTTCTTCACAAAATGCTGAAAAAAGAACAAAGAAAAAAAATAATAGTTATAATTTATAACGTTATTAAGAATTCAAACCATATTGCGCATATAATGCGCTGCCCCAACCAACATAATTAAATGGTTTATGTGCACAAAGGCCCTTTTCCGGACAGAAGCTTGTGTAAAATTATGAAGCGGTTTTCACCACTTTCAATAGGCTTTGTTCTTATGCAAATAAAAACAGATATACCAAGTGCGCACAAGGTTTGCCTGGGCAGACATCCAGCCGGACGGAAATGGTTGAAGTTAAGATCGCTCCATAGTTTACTATAGGCCCCATAAAAATCAAACTCTCAGAAAACACTTTCATACGTCAAAACAGTTACAAATAAAGTTGTTGTATTTAATTTGGCGTGTCATTTATTTAAAAGACTGGAAAATACACGACCAAATTTTAAGAAGATCGGTCAATAATTTACCATAGGCCCCATATAAAGCCCACCCTCGAAAACAATTTTAGTACGCCTAAAAACGTAGCGGATAATAATGTAGTCAAGTTAGGTCACTCATAGTTTCAAAAGACTAGAAATTACGTTGCATCGCAGGCTCCATATAAGTTCACGCCCAGAAAACATTTTGAGCATTTTGCAGGAGCGATTTGAACTGGTCATGGAAAATTTATAAAATTATGTATTTATACATAATGAAATCAATAGGGGTTTAAAGCGAATAAAAATTGTTCAGGATATCTCAGATAAAAAATATTTTTCAATATATATTCAAATATTTGTAGCTAAATGTTTAAACATTTTATAGTTAACTAAAGCATATTATTGTCACCGGTAACCATTATGGCTTAATAAGTCCTCCATCAAAAGGCCACAACCATATTCAGCCTTATTGCGGTTGTCGTTAACGACTGTGTCGTTTTTGGCAATTGATTGAAGTAACACATAACCTATGTTCTTTATTCTACTCCAAAAAACGAAATAGTCGTTTACAACAACGACAACCCCAATAAGGCTTATTATTGTTGCCCCTAAACATGCATCAAACATAACTAAAAAATTTGAGTCAATGCAACAAGCTCTTCCATATTCTTAGTAAACGATCAAGAAGTCAAAGATATTACGAACTTAGAATGCCTTCGGATGGTTATCAGCACTAATGGCGGAACGAAACTCAACGTTGAGAACCGCCTGAAGAAAGCAAAGAACAGTTTTGCTATGTTAACCAAGGTCTGGAGATAAAATATTATTTCCAATACAAAGAAGATTTGAATATTTGAGTCTTGTGTAAAATCTACACTCTTATACGGCTGCGAAACATGGTTCCTTACCAAGACACTTATTCGGAAGTTGCAAGCATTCATCAACAGATGTCTACGTAAAATTTTAAAAATATGGTGGCCTCAAACAGTGTCTGTCAAACGTTTACTAAATAGAACTCGACAAATTCAAAAACGAAATTAAAAAACGTAAATACGGCTGGCTGGGGCACACGGTCAGAAAAGACGAAAGCGAAATTACACACTCTGCCTTGGAATGGAATCCTCAAGGACAGCGAGGCGTTGAAAGACCTAGAGCGACTTGGAGAAGAACCGTTGTCAGCGAAACCATAAAAACCCTTAACCAACTTCGATACATAGCTACGAATAGAACACAGTGGAACAATTTTTTTAAAAAGATGTATTTGTGATTAGACTAAATTCGATTTTTCATCAATTGTTTATTACGAACATGTCATAATAATAATAATGTGACATTTAAAGTTGCTAAATTTTAACTTTGACTTTTTTTCTTTTCATGCTGTTTCGGTTTGAAGTTTTACACAGAAAAAAATGTCTCAAGAAAATTTTTAACAACACAGTTTGGTGAAAATAAAATTTTAGGTCAACAAACTTTTTATTTGATTCAATGAAATTATGTATCAAAATTACCCTTTGTTATTTAATAAAAAAATATTTGAATCAAAGTAAAGACAGTATTTTTACAACTCTTGTCCATTTTTTTAATGCTTTGATATCGTTGTAAATAACACCTAAGAGTTTGTAATTCTCATTCGCTTTACAGTTTTATTTGTACAATATCTTTAGGTTTTCCAAAGTCACTGCACAAAGGTTTCCTGATGATATGACCTAAGCAACCAGCGAAACGCGCAAAGGAACTGGCTTATCGCCCCCAATTTTATAAATTTTAGTG
Source organism: Pollenia griseotomentosa (assembly GCA_963931875.1). Taxonomy (NCBI): domain Eukaryota; kingdom Metazoa; phylum Arthropoda; class Insecta; order Diptera; family Polleniidae; genus Pollenia; species Pollenia griseotomentosa. The sequence goes on from OZ007563.1 coordinate 108,125,394, forward strand.
TATTTATCAAAGAATAAAAATGGGGAATTTAGCACATTATGATTAATAAATAAATAAATAAAGTTTGGAAAAAAATTTTGTTGGATTTTTTTAACATGACCGCAAATGGCGGGCCTTTTTGAAGACCTCTATATTCCTTTCTAAAAGATTCACTTCATATGATAGCCGTCAGAAGTATGCCTTTAAAAAAGACCTTCCAAAATATTCGGTACACATTCGTTACTCCCTTCTTTTAGAAGGGAGAATGAAAGTGGTCCAGTTTTATATATTTTTTATTTTTAGTGACCTTCCTTACTTCCTTCTTTGGGTAGGGAACGAAATTGATAATAAAAGGAGTGTCGAAGGGCTTGCTCCAATTAACAACCTGTGCAAAAAATAAAAAGGCATGGAATGTGGCGAGGAGGGCTTGTGACTGCTAAATAAGGCCTTCTACTAGGCCTTCTTACTCATTCTAGTTACTACTGGGCACGTAAAAATTTTGTTGAAAAAAATTATTTTAGGCAACAACTTTTTTTATTAACTCAATAAACTTGGTTGTTGACTTAAAATTCATAGCTATACCTACCAACTTTTTTATCAATACCGCAAAAATCCGAATCGCAGAAAATTCTTTTAATCAAATATGAGAGTTTCGTATTCGAATATGAAAATTATTTTTTCTATGTAGGGTGCATAAGGACTAATCTGATATTCCCTTCATCTACAAAAATTTAATATTTTGCCTGTCCTCCCAAACAAAAAAGTCGTAAATTTAAAAATTTGAAGTAGAAATATATGGCAAAAGCAAATAACAAGTGATAATATACTGTGCCAAAATATTTCTTTAAATAAATACAGAATGCAGAAGTAAGTAAATAAATTGAATGAAAGATTAAAACCACTTGTCAACAATCTAGTACTGCGAAAAGTTTGTTGATTTGCTTTCAGCTTTCAAATAATCCTTTTGCGAATAAAGGACACACACAAACTTATGATTGTAGATGTATTTCAATATGCATTTTTGCATTTATGTATTTTTTAATATAACCACAATATAAAAAAAAATATATTCCTATTTGTAAAACTGACTGACTTACTGGGAAATGTGTATCGATGACATTTTTTTAGGAAATTAATATTCAACTCTTTTGGCCAATTAATATCAACTAGAACATTTATACTTCCTGTTTGATTAAATATTCATGGAACTCAACTTTAGTATTGACATGGTCAACAAAAACCTCTCTATTCAATTTCAGCAATTTTTTTTATGTTTATATAAAAAATATATCGTACATGGTTTCCTAAATATTCTTATGAATATATCGTCAGCTAAAATCCAAAAGGCTGAAGGCAAAAAAAAATTAAAAATCGAATTTGTTGATAATTTATCTAGAATACACATAATCAATCAAAAAGTCGATTTTGAATATTTTGTCAATTACGGCTACACAAAATGCATGCTTCAACTAAATCTTGGTGGTATAGGAGAGGGAAACGGGTACTCACATACAAAAAAAATTTAATTAATTAATAAACGTGACTTTTTTTATCACACACGCTTCCGCTGAATTGCATGCCATTGAATGAGTTCGGATACGAATAAGAGTATTCAAACTTGGTACAAATATCTTCGCAAGCAATGCACGAGGTCAGTATTTAAAACAAATTATATATTTTATTTTAATGAGAGTAGCGAGGCGCACTGGGTCAAGCGGTCGGTCCCCAATAAACTTTTGGGGAATTTCGCAATTTTCTCCAACAATGTTTCATTTCAACGCTTCACTACAAAAGCACCGCTACATATATTAAATTAATTTTTTTTTTTTTTGCCTTACGATGTAGAATTTTGTGCACTTCAAGAGAGTATTTTTAGTTTTCACTGTACTTTTTTCAGTTAATCCGTAAAATGACACTAGGGAGATCGAACGGTTAGTATTCGATCGGCTTTAACCGGTTATTTAAGTTTTGCCCAAGTCGAATATTTTAAATTGTGCATTTTTCGAAAATCGAATAAACCGGTTATTTTGCTAAAATAAACCGGTTATTTAAGTAATGTGTAAGTTATATACGTTTTCATTACTTTTGTTATAAATGTACCCGTAATTTAAGTATTTTTCTAATTATATATATTTTTTTATAAAGATGTCATCGCTGGTGATATTTCAACTGATTTAAAAGACAGAGATGCTTAAAGGGCCCTAAAATGATAAATTGCAAAAGTTCTTTAACGTCACAACTTTTTAATCAACTTTAATTAGTCCATAAGCTTGATATAAATATACGCCAAGTAAAACTTGACTCTGTTCCAAGTTGTTCTTAAGAGACTGCAAATAATACTTTACTAAAATATGCTGCCAAAAATGAATGGAAATCTCTTAAGTAGTTCTAGCATATCTTCATGCTTAAAACTTCAACATACCGGCGGAATCAACGATATGGGAAAATTCATCAGTTTTATTTATTAGAACACCAAAAACTTAAAACAAAATTGAAGGAATCAAACAATGTCATGGAAGGTTTCAAATTGTGATCGAATACTTGACAGATATTTCATATAAAAAGCATGTTCATATTACTATTCGTTTCTATAATGTTGAAACCAAATAATTTGGAATATATAATCCTGGCTAAGAAGTTTTGTTTGCAACTTTTCAAAAATATAGTTGAAGTGTACTGATTCATATAGACAGGCTTAACTACCAACAAATTAAAACTTATTTAAAATAAAATTGGGAGAATATCTCAAATAATAAATTTATTAAATTTCTATAGTTTTTTTTAAACCAACGTTTCTTAAAAATATAAAGCTAGATTCATATCTATTAAATATTTGACGTCCTACACGTAACCTCTAGTGTCCTTAAGGAATTGTTTGCTTTTGCAAGACGTTTCGCTAGAGCAAACATCATTTAACAGTTTCTGAATTACATTATAAAATTATCATCTTATACATAAGGTTTAGTAAATAAATAGAAATTATTAAAAATAATTCTAAAGGAACTATTATCAATTTACTGGTCATGCTTTTTTGGGTTTTATCGTCAAATATTTGTTAGGTCTGAACATACCTTAAAGGCCTAACCATAATGTGCTTAAGTTGGATTTAGTAAATGTGCAAATACATGTAAATCATATGAAGCAAACCATATTGAACTTACGGAAACTGGTTTGTTAAGTTTTATGAAACTGTCAATTGCTTAAGCAAAGTGCGAAACTGATGGCACATTCCGTACGGATTCAAATGTTTTTTGATTTTGTTATTGATTTTTAAATACATTTAAGCGACTTTTTTATAATTTTTGACCATTCAGCCACGGCTATGCATATTATGGTTGGGCCTTAAGTCACATCTTACCTTCGTGAATTGTTTTGTTTTTATTCTAATCAACTTTTTATTAAAACAATTTAATTTTTGTATTTTTGTGTATTCGAATTAAAACCGGTTAACAGGTTATTTTTAAAAAGCTTAAACGAAAAACAGTTTTTTTTTAAAATAGCAGCTATTCGTAATATTCGAAAACCGGTTTTTGAAAAAAGTCAAATAATCGATCTCCCTAAATGACACCCTTTCGACCCCATGCCCCAGCAGAAATTCACTATACCCTCTTCACTTCACTGTGGTGTGGGTAAACCGACCACAACGGAATTATGGTTCGATGATTCGTCTGATGAATATGAATGCTTGCTGCAGCTGGCCAGAAGGAGAAAAAGATTTAGGGAAAGGAGGAGATAAATCTCAAGCATATTAAAGTTGGCAACAGTTTTGTATTCAAGGAAAATAATGGGCCAATGATGCATGCATGTAAATAAGATTAAATCAGTGGCAGTTAAAATTGAAAAATCTCTTAAGATCGCGTCTGACCAGAGATTCTATCTGTTACTTCTAAAGTCAGGAGCACCTACAACTTCGATTTCAGCCTGACTGTTGGTGAGGTCCCTTCGGGGATCACGTGGTCGTTGTGGTTAAAGCCCAATGTCGGTGTAAGTAAGATCCTCAAAAACCGGCTTTACAGGCGAATTTTTCATCTTAAGGGGACGTTCGGTTGCACGTGGATCACTCTGGATAACAAGTCTAGTCTGGTAACTATAACAGCAGATGCGGCTTGCTTTAAAACTGCAGCAAAGGTAAAATAGCTCCAGTCCCCCAAAAAAAAGGGCGAGTTACATGAACACTTAATTTGCTTCCTGTGTGTGCTGGTTACTCGCAGACATGGGGGTGTTTTCTAAACGCATTGTTTGTCAGCCGGTGCTTAAAACACCATAAGATAGGCCAACAGTGCAGGTACTTACGTATATCTTTCGCATCATTGTAGCTGGTGTATTACTTTAGGCTGGATGTGCGCCCATTTTTTAGCTTTAAACACCACAGAGCCAGAAATGAGCCTTATCCGAAAAGATGATTTGCGTGTGTGAACGCAAGCCACACAGTCGCATTAGAACGTGAACTTTGAAAAAACAAAGAATTTGATATATTTGCAAAAGTTCTTCAAGAGTATGACTCTTAATGATAAAATGGCAAAGAGTGACGATTCTAACTTGCGAAGCCAACTTTACTCCTATTTGAGAAATTTCATATAGAAAATACGTCTTACCTACTGAAAAACCCGGTCTTTAGCTTTCAATACTATTTATGAAGATAAGTCGTTAATTAGAAATGCTTTATAGTAGCAACCCATTTCCCCTTATTATACGAAATAGAAATAAGTACCAACAAAAAAGTACTTATGCAACAGCTAAGCCAATCCTAATGTAGGAAATTATATGGTTGGGATTTCCCGGACTATCAGGGTTGTGCTTTAAATCGAAAGCGTAAAACGCAAGAATTTGGAAGTTGTTTTTAATACACTTTCAATCTAAACTCTGTTTTAAAATTGAGTTTAATAGAGAAACATTTGTCATAAAATTCTTTTATTACAGATCTTATTAAAAAACAAATTTAGAGTCTAATCTGTTTTTAATAGTCTGTATAAATTTCTAAATATTCTGCTTATGAGAAAATTGTATTTTTAGAAATTGTTTAATATAAACTTTTTAAATAATGTGACACAAAAATTTTCGTGTTCCTTTATATGTAAAAAAAATATATATTTTTTTTGACTAAAAGTTTTTGTACTAAACAATCATTTATTAAAATTTTCTATTAATAATAATATTTTCTTTATAAAATATATTTATTTGACTAAAACATTTTGTACTATAATTTCAATATTCTCAATTTCCTATTTATAATAATATTTTGCTTTATAAAATATATTTTTTAGACTAAAATTTTTAATAATATACATTTAAAATCTAACATTTTCTATTAATAATAATATTTTTCTATAATACATTTATTTTTAATGTATTTGTTTTATACTCAAATGCATCTGGTTGCATGTATTTATATGAAATTTTCATTCCATCGTTGAAAATTTCAATTTCGAATTCCATAATTTCGAAAATTTTTAATTTCTGACACACTCCATCGATACGAAAGCGATGATGATTCTTTAACGATTTGATTATCTTGGGAAAAAGTTCCGATGTTAAGGTTTTGCATGAAGTCAATTTCAGATGTCTTAAATATTGACACCTTTGCAATAATTCGATTATCTGATCATTAGAGAGAAAATATGAATAACTTATAATCAGTGTTCTCAATTCGGTTAGTTCTATTAAATTGTTAAAGATTTCATTATCGAATGAAACACCACAGACGTATAAAAGTTTTAAGGTCTTAAGTTTTGCGCACAAAACCATAATATCGGAATTGAAAACACCACGATTTGTTAATATCAACTCTGTTATTTGTTTAGCTTTGTATTTGACTAAATTATGGAAAAAACTGATTGAAATGGGCGGAGAAAAAGCGTTAATCATACAAATTTCTAATGCTTCTAGACTTTTTAGCTCAGCAATGCAATTATAGTCTTCATGAGATGTATTAAATTTGAAACTTTTTAGTATCAGCAAATTGTCAACAATTGCCCTGAAATTTTTCTTCGTCAGGTGACAGAAACGAACATCTAAATACACTAAATTTTTAAGGTTAAAAAAAATTTGGCACATTTTTTCCGGCTTAATTCTTGTACAATTAATAAGTGTTAGATTTATTAAATTTCTCATATTGCAAATGTATTCCCCTGAAAAGAGAGAAGAAAAATTAAATTGATTTTGATTTCATTTCTGAATTTTTTCATCTCTTCTACAACTTACCAGTTACGTCAAAATTATTCATTAACGTCAAACTTTTAAGGTTTTTCAGCACCGAAATGTATTGCATGCCCTCATCACTTATACTCCAACCAGAGCACTGGAAATGTTCCATATGTCTACAGTAGTGTGAAATTATTTTCGCATAGTTCAATTCCCTTAGATAACTTTCAGTTTCGAATGGTAAACTGAAAGTCAAAGTGCGCAGCTCTGAACCCAAAAGCATAAAGAATATTTTAATTTGATCTACGTTCAATTCATTTAGAAAATTTGTTATAACTTCGTTTTTGAATTGAATTTTTAAACGCTTTTCTATTACTTTTATAACAAAAGCGATGGCCATACCAAAATTTATTTGGTCACTTAAGGGTAACTGCATGAGAATTAAATCTATGCAGTCATAATTCAGTGTTGCAATGTTTTTTTGATAAGCTAAAAAAAAATTTTTTTAAGTTTTTTAATTATTAAAAGTAATGTTATTATTTTGTATATTTAGTAGTATAAATAAGTTCTCGCCGTTTGGTATGCAAATGATCTTACTTTAAAACAAAATTTGCTGGAAATTAATATATTATTTAACTTGCTGGAAAAGAATTTTTAAACCATAAATTACACAGGCCAACACTCAATTTGCTTCTTTGAATTTATCTACTGATTCAAGTTAATTTTGGTGCCCTGAATTCAAATCTGTAATCAGTTTGTCTCTATCAGCTCTAGTTTTCATGATATAGCTTTTTTATACCCTCCGCTTATGTCCTCCATTTATGACTGTCTGTAAGTTTTTTCAAAAAATTTTTTCATCAAAATTTCTTATTTACAGTTATGGTAGTTGCCAAAAAAAAACATTTTTTTCCGTAAAAAAATTTTTTACCCAAAATTTTTTTTAATTCAAATATTTGTTTTTCCGATATTGAATTGGAGTGCAACAAGAAAAAATAACGTTCTCAATAATATTGTACATATAAAATTCCCGTTAATCAGCTAGCAATTACACAAAATATTTTTTTACGGAAAAAATGTTTTTTTTGGCAACTACCATAACTGTAAATAAGAAATTTTGATGAAAAAAATTTTTGAAAAAACTAACAGACGGTCATAAATGCAGGTGATAAGTGGAGGGTATAAAAAAGCTATATCATGAAAACTAGAGCTGATAGAGACAAACTGATTCCAGATTTGAATTCAGCGCACCCAAATTAACTAGAATCAGTTGATAAATTCAAAGAAGCAAAAATTTTTTTTAATTTTGTCGGGCTGTGTTATCTACTAAATGGAAATCTTATTAACACATTCTGTTAACATCAATCCATATTATGTTACAGCTTACTTCCTTATCTTCCGTCTGGTTACTTAGCGATGCCAGTCACACAAATAAAATCGTTAAAATTCATATGAGGAGCTGAGTTGCAAAGCTCGCTACTTGCACCTGAAGTAATTTTTCACAAATCTCAGAAAACGTTTAATAAGCTAAATATGACTTTTTCAGCTGATACCTTTTTTTCTATGTTATTAGATTGGCATAAAGTGAATTTTTGCAAAAGGAAAACTATTTTCCTTAAAAAATTAAGGTACAGCATTTTATTTAAAATTTCAAGGTGCGAGTTTTGGAACTATGCACCGCAAAAAAAGAGTTTTTTAATTAACTTTTCTACAAGTAGCAAGTTTTGTTTCTTGCAAATCATTTTAGTCGGATCTACTTCCTGGTTAAGAGTGTACAACAGGATAAATTATCAATATTAAATAAAAAAAATTACAGAATCTGGTAATTTATTTCTCATGGTGATAGTGCATAGAAAATATTGCTGGAAAATATTGAAGGAATAAGACTATTAAAGTATAAAAGCTTTTAAGATTGTAATTTGACTTAGAATACACATTCGAATTAATATGAAAATTTATAAAAAACATTCCCTTAATGAATATTATTAAGCAAAACTAAATTTCACAGAGGCCAAGAAGAGACTTTTGTTTTTTTTTACTTAATAGACTAAAACAGCGCAGTGATATCTTTTAAAAGCCATTACTATCATATTTTTTTTTTAAACACAAGTAACGAGTTTTTGAACTCAGCGCCTCACATAAAAAATATTTCATTAGCCATTGCACCCAAAATATACCGCTTAGTTCTATTGTTGGATTGTTGTAGTTGCGCGCAGATCTACTAATTGTGCCATGGCCTTGGATACGAGTATTTGAAGGACGTTTACAAGCACTTTAAGTTTTTTATACCCTCCACCACAATTAGTTGTGAAGAGGGTATACTAAGTTTGTCATTCCGTGTGAAACTTTTTTATGATTCATCTCAGACCCCATAAAGTGTATATATTCTGGCTGCTTGAGTAATTCTAAGTCGATTTAGCCATGTCCGTCTGTCTGTCCGTCTGTCCGTCTGTCCGTCTGTCCGTCTGTCCGTCTGTTGAAAACACGCTCACTTTCGAAAAACTCAAAAGAAATAAACAAACTAGGTGTCAAATTGCTTGTAGTTATCCTAAGCAGTTTGGGATTGAATTTCAGCAAAATCGGTTCAGTAGGACCAGAGCTATGAATCAAAATGTGGAACCACCACCTTCAAAAACTTGATAATTTTGTTACAAAAACTAACATAAATGATGCAAAAATGCACGGAATGACATAAGATTTTGCACAAGTCCGTTTTATTCGACTAGAAATGACACTGTAAAATTTCGTGAAGATCGGTACATAATTTACCCTAGGCCCCATATATGCCCTACTCCCGGAAAACAGTTTAGTCTCCTAAAACCATAATTAATAACAAATCGTCACAGTTTAAGATAATAATAATAAAAAGACATCATACAGATATTACTCCTTAAACATTCGAACTGTCGGTGGAGGGTATCAAAGATTCGGCACAGCCGAATATAGCACTCTAACTTGTTTTTTATCACTTTGAACTCTGTTACTTCAATTTTTATTTGAAATTATTTACTAAATTAAAAATAGAAATTTTTGGCCGAAAAATGTGTTATGTACGGAGAGTTTATTTTCTTGTTTAAAGAAAAAAATCTACATGAAGCCGTCTCTTTTCATCACTCAGTTTAAGACCTTTTAAAAGTTCATCTTTTGATATGGAAAACCAAGCACATTTGGGATGGCCACACAAGTTTAATAATAAAGAATAAAAGGCAAATTGTGTTCCATGTCGAAAAGGAGCAGAAACTTTTAGAATTATTGCGAGTAACACAACCGACAAAAAATATTCAAGTGCCCTATTGTCTGGAGCTAAGAGACCTTAAGCAACGTTTTTGCATACAAAAACTGAAGGATTTACAAATCGGTTTATGACTGGAGATAAAAAGTTAATAAAATAATTCAATAATAATGATGATAAGCATTATGAAAAAATCTTGATTCTTTAAAAATAACATACAATAAAGGAAAATCATCCAGAATTTCGATTAAATAGCCAGATCTCCTAATAGTTCGCGGCATATCTGCTTCCAAGAAAACCAGTAATTCCAAAAGAATAATAAAGAGCCTAGACAAGTAAGTATTCAGAACCTTTAGGCGATCTTGTTGTAAATTTTATTTCTAATCTAATCATGTTTAGGGAGATCTTAACAGTGTCGAGTTTGGAGGTAATTGCGTATGTCTATGATTGCTGTGGCTACAAAACAGATACTGCTTTTGGCATGAATTTTAAGTTAACTTTAACTCATACATGAAAACTTTCCCAGCTGCGTTCGTGCTCTCATATGGAGGCATTCGTAAACATATTTAATTCACCACACTAATCTTAAACGCTCTTATTCAGTGGAAGGTAACTGCAATTTGGCTTTATATCATTTTGCCAAAAAGATGGGAGTCATTGCTTACAGCGGTTTTTACTTTTAATAATCTGATTGAAATAAAACCATTTGAAAGAACTAGGAAGAACTTATTTATACATATTACAAATGGGTTGTTCGTGGCGGATTATCAGGTTATATGGTTATGTAGTTATATTAATATTAAAAAAAATAAAATGTATTTTGGTGTTGTTAATATAATTAAATAACCATAAAACCTTGATAACCAGACTTCCGTGAACAGCCCAAAAATTTGTTTCACACTTACCCATTTTTATTTTCCAATTAGAAAAATTAATTTGACTTTTTCAATGCAGTGACAATAAAAAGATTTTCTTATTTCATTTTCATTCTTATTATTATTTTTTAAAAACATTTTGTAAACATTTTATTAATTAAGGAAGAAAAAATTCTCCGATATGTTTTGAACACTGTCGAACATTTTTGAGTATACTGAATTTATTTCAACCCAGTTTATAATAAAAAAAACTGGGTACTAACACAGTCCACCCCAACAAGAGAGGGAGAGAAGAGAGAAAGAAGACACAATTCGTTTCATGATTTAGTATCTTTGTACTTTTTATACGTTGTGCAGCATATTTTGTTTTTTTCTATTTATTTAGTGTACCCATTTCAAAAAAAAAACATGCGACAAATTCCTCCTACAGTGAAAACTACCAATAAGACTTTCTTTTCTCTTATATGCACCACTTCGAGAGTTTTATTAAACTTGTTTTGTGTACCTGTTAATAGTTCTTCAACTTTAAAATTTTAAAAAATACTCATCAAGAGCAGGGATGAGAAACAAATTTTAAATTTTACAACAGTTTTCTTTTTCGGGCATAACTGTATCTTAAAACTGCTTTCATAAGAAAAAGTGGCATAATGTATGCTGTGGAAACGTTGAAATATCTCGGCTGTTTTAGCCATATTTTTTAAATTCGAAATACGGATATTCAGGTATGTGATGGAAATCGATTTTAAAAACAAAAAGATTTGAAACCGAAAATTTCGTTTTCAGTATCATTTAAAATTAATTTTAAATACATATTCCTTTTATTTTCTGTCTTTATTCTTTTAAATTTTATATTATACTAGCTGTTTGATCCCAGCGCTGTTTGCTATTTTCTAAATAAAAATAAAAAATGAAATAATGGAGAATTTTGTTAATAACTTGACCTTAACGCTATGTACCATCAAAAAAAAATTTAAATATCACGACAACAGCGCCACCTATCGGGAGTTTTTTTTATAACCCATCAGTGAAAGTAGACCTTTCCGGCTATATATAATTAAGAAATGGATCTTAAAATTCTTCAAAATTCATCAAACCTTTTAAAAACGTTCGTTTTGAAATCGATCTATTTTCATCACATACCTGATTATCACTATTTCTGTAACTTTTAAACGAAAAGAAATTGTCGTTTAGCATTCAAAACTCGTTAGCTAACGATAATTGTCGTTAAGAGTTATTTATTCTGTAATGAAATTTTTAAAATTTTTATTTGCAAACAATGTCGGTAGCTAACGACACAAAAAAGTTCTTGTTAAATAATAACGATAATAAATATAATGTTAACAGATTAAAAATATAGAGTAAAGAAGCCAATTTTAAACACAAAAAAGTAGGAAGGTATAGTCGATCAAGACCGACCCTACATTACAGTATTTGGGCGATCATGTTTCCGCCAAAAATAATATGTTGTGAGGTTGAGATTCACATAAGAGATTTTTATGCCAAATATTATCTTAATATCGACTACTTTAATTATGATTACTACGATGAGATAACAAAGAAGCTATTATTAAGGTAACTTGTTATAAGTGTATTTGTTTGGGAGCTGTGGTCAAAAATGGACCGATTCTAATAAAATTTGTTATGCTGATGTATGTAGGTTGCAACAAAATATTTTTTGGCCTAATTTAACCCAAACGCTATAAAACAAGATGGTTAATGGGCATAAAACTCTATTCCGGAGAGATATTTGCATAAATAATAAATAGCCGCTTCTCCGCCTTTTAAAAGGCTTCGACCTTGTAACAATAAATGCATATATGCCAAATTTGATAAAATTATTTCCAAAATTGCGACCAGTAATTTGAGCACAAGGTTATCTTAGACAGACTGGCAGCCATCCTGATAGAAGGAAACTGATTCTGAGTCAACAGGTATACTAAAAGGTGGGTCCAAAACCTATATTTAAATTTGTTACACACATTTGCTCAAATACATTATATCCTCTTCACAAACGGTATAAGTAGCTTGGATATAAAAAGTAAGAGCAGAATGTTGTGCTCACTGGCTCAGGCACCTTATTATTTTCCCTATGTATAAAAAGATTTGAAGTCAATATTTTCACGTTTTCATTCATGTTTTGTTAAAATAAATTTTTCACAAGCAAATTTATTTTATACTTGAATTTAACCCGCTACTTCGTTAGCGTCTCCTTTTTCTTCGTGGACATATCTGTATGCCAAAGTTTAATTTCTAGGCTTTAACTTGTTTAAATTCTAGCATTTAACCCGCTGCTTTGTAATCGGGCCTTTTTTTCATGATAATATCGATTTGCCAAAGTTTACGTTCCTAGGTTTTAAATTCACCTATAGGTGTTGATATTCACCTATAATTTTGTGTTTCTGAGTTCAATATTATAGAAAATTCAAAAAGTACCACTCGTGGAACACAAAAGCAAACGAAAGAAAGTTAGTTTCCCGTGTTATCCTTTTTGCATCTTGAATTTTATGTTTCTAGGTCCAATACTTACAGATATTCAAAAAGTACCAGTTAAAGAACAAAAAAGTACCAAAAAGTTCCCTTCTAGATTCGTATCCACTCAGGACATTGCATGTTGAATTATATGCTTTAAGGTCTACTATTAACGATAATTAAAAAAATACCAGTTGTAGAACCAAAAAGCTGAAGAAAGATATTAAACTTCCCGTATTTCCCATTTTGGTACTATTTTCCCCCCATTAAAATATCAAAAATTGCAGTATTGTGGTGGGGGCCTATAATTTAGTACGAATATGTCAATGAATGGAGAAAAATGTTTTGAAAAAAACAGTACCAAAATTTTCGAAAAAGTACCATATTTATATCCGTTTTTATTTATTGATAAGTTTCGAATGTGGTATAAACTTTATTTCTAGGTTTATTGGTTCAAAAGATAGATGGGGTGAAAAAAGTACCAAAATTCAGGCTTTACCCGTTTTCTCCCAAAAAAGTACCAGACACCTGTCCGCTTATTTTTCAAAAGAACAACAATAAGTATTAAAGTTTTTTTGTTTCTCTTTTAGTGTCATATAATCCAAGTCGGTTTTGCTGTTTGTCGGTTTTGTAAACCAACATTAGTTTCATTTGGTGTCATGAATACAAGTCGGTTTTGTTATTTTCGAAAACAAATAAAACCGATAAAGAGAAAATTATAGAAAAGAAAATAAGAATGGTAATATAGTAAAGATATGAAATAAATGCCTTCGTTATTTATTTGCATTTGTTGTTTAAATTTGTGTAATTTTATTGTTTTGTAAACATAAAAACCGAATTTATTAATAGTACAAAAAAAAATTATTGATATAGTTTGCGACGAAACAGCAGCAACATTTCGGAAAGGTTTGCAAAAATCGCGAAAATTTGCGAAAATTTTTAATATTTCACACAAGCCATAAAATTTATTAAAAGTCCCTAAAACTATAAGGAATGACAAAAACATCAGCATTATAGCAACGTTTAATATTTATTACAAATCGTTTAAGCTGTAAAGAACCAGAATATAAGAGGAAGAAAACGCTTCTATCGCAAACATGGCTAAAATTCGCAAAAAATTGCAAAATTGAAAACAAACCATAAAATTTATTTCAAAACGCTAAATGGGTTTAAAAAAAACAAAATGTCGGAAAATAGCATAAAAAAGTTTGCAAAAATCGCGAAAATTTGCGAAAATGTTTAACATTTCAAACAAGCCATAAATTTATATAGTAAAAAATTGCTGTTGTTGCATATTTGCTGAACAAGTGAGGGGAAGAATTTTGCGAGTTTTCAGCAACCCGCTGCCGGAGACATGCAAAAAATACTATTTTTACAATTTTAATTATTTTCATCTATGTAAAAAATCCAACTGTTGAAAAAATAAAAAAAATTAAGCTTCAAACAATTATACATATGTATTTCCAATAAAAAACACGAGCTGTAAGCTGCTTTAAGTTCGAACAAAAAACCGACAACATTGGATTTCATGACATCAACGGGTTTTTTTTGTCGGTTTCAAATCATATTCCAATAAAATTGGTTTCTATGACACCCCTGAATGTATGTCAACATCCCTTTAATTTTATACAAAACTTTTAACAGATCAGCCTAAATGAAGCTTAGCATTTTCTAGCGCCTATCCTTAACACTGAAATGACATACCTAAAAAGGGACGGAACGTCGTTTCATAAAATTTTAATCTTGATAACTATATTGTTTAACAAAACCCACATAATAGAAATAAAAATGGAGACAAAACCGCTAGATTGATTTAAAAATACCTAATTTATTAATATTTTTTAACAAAAACAGCCAACTTAACTATTGGGTGTTTTTTTATAGAGTGACACAAGTTTAAATCATAATAAAACAAGGAAATATATTTTTAATATCAATGAAACGGGCTTTATTTAAAAGAAAATTTTTTGAAGTTAATGTTTCAAGCTGGCTTCTAGAAAGCGCAATCTGGAACACCAATTTTCAACAACTTTTCGCATTCTGACCATCAGCGTTTTTGAAGACATATGGGCCAATGACTCCGCCAGACTATAGAGCGCACCAAACAGTAATGGTTTTTCGACACAGCTTGTAGATTCTTCTCACTCCAAATGCGTCAATTCTGCTTATTTACTTACCCATTCAACCAGAAATAAGCTTCATCGGAAAATAAAATTTTGAATGAAATTATTTTGATTAAAAATTTCAACAATTTGCAAGCGTTGCTCTGGTTTAAGTCGATTTATAATAAAATTTCAAAGTAAACTAAACAAAAAGCAACTATCAGCTGTTAAATGGGTGCTCAAATAAAGCATTGATGCCAATTCAAATTTCTGACACTCTAAAAAAAACTCCCTTTACTTAAGACGGTGTCAAAATCGGACTTGCTTCATATATTTTGTATCGGCATGAATATTTTAGATAGATAGAAAACGTTTGACGCGCTGATTTAGGCTCGTCTGTTAGGATATAAAATCTGTTATAATGTCTGATATCTTTTTTCAACTGGTTTTAAATTTAAGGTAAACATTAATGTATGACAGTATATATTGGGCGATATAGTGCAGTTAATGAAAACACGATTCGACTTTTTTAATCAAATAATAATAAGTATCAAGAAGGCGATAGTATTTAAATCCCGAAATGTCAAAATACCAATTTTTTTATTTCTCGAATTTCAGAATTCTAAATCTCAAGATCCCGAGCATTATAATTCCGAATTTTGAAATCCAAACATTTAAAAATCACCATATGAAATCTTAAATTTAGAAGCTTTAGTTAGCGACAACTGTGTATTTTATACCATAGAAGAGTTGCCGGCAACTTAACATCAGTTGTGTTGCCAACCGTAATCGACCCATTAAATTTCTTGATTTTTTGCATTAAAGGTTTTACCATCATTATTTTTGATAATCTCATAAGAAAATTTTGAAATAAATAATCTGCCTTTTAAAAACGTATAGTACCAACAAATGGTGCAATTGTACCAATTTTTCAACACCAATCTACAGTTTAGTGAATGTTCATTCACATTAAATTCAAATTAACACAGTGATTCAAAAAGAAAAAAAAAAAAAACAAGAAGGAAATAGAGAGAACGAGAAGATGCACACAATGGAAAAATTAATAGGTAAATATATATAAAATACGCAGCATGCGACTACAGCTGGCTACGAAACCTCAAGTTCATATTTGTTTACAAAAAATCCGCGTGCATTTGCCTCCACTGTAAAGCAGATGGCTCTCAAACATACCCAACTATCCAAAAATTTAAATTCTAATAAGTCAACTATTTCCACGTTACTAAAAATTGAGACAATTCAGAGAGTAAACATCATTTCTTGCGCTCGTGTGCATAGAAAAACTTTTTAAGAAGAAATTTTAAAATCAACCACAGCCAGATAGCTGAGTTGGATTTTTTGAGAGACTTTATTTATAAGATTTTCCTATGCTCATATGTGCCATAAAAAAATGGATAGAACGGAAAGAGAGAGAAAACCCCAACTGTCAGCTGTCAAAAAAAACCAAACTCTCTAAATGTGTTGGTAAGAAATGGGTTTACTTCTTGTTGTAACTTTACACGTATGGAATTTACAGAAATAATCTATTGTTTTGTGTTAAGAGAGGGTTTTTTCTCTATTCGTGTTTGTATGATATGTACCAACTGTCATATTGTAAATGATACAGAGGGTTCTTATTTAAAAACAAGTAACTACCGCTTTGCTATCAAATTTTCTCCGTTCTCTCTTTTTCTTTTTACAAAACGTTAATCCCCTACCTGTAATTCTATTTGCTTAAAAATTCAAAAATTGTAACACAAGCTTAAGAAGAACAGCCAGAATAGAAAACTTAAGCTTAAAATTATTAAGTGAGGTTTTATTTTTAATCATTTTGCTCCGGTTGATCCCGATAATAGTTTTTTTTAATACAGTTTTCGCATTTGACAGTTTAATCGCTGTCGAGAAATGTTAAACTCTTGCTTACAAAGCTTTAATTAGTTTAGAATATGGCATCAAAATTTGTTTTAAAAATATAAAGATAATTTTCTAAATCGCGAAAATGATTATTGTTTTAAGCATCTGGCCCGGAGGATGCTTGATATAGTAAATATATTTCGTTTTAAACAAAGTTTTTAAGAAGATCCCTCTGTTATAAAATAGCGATAACTTATTTGTACTGCCAATTTTTTATTTAAGATGCGACTTTGACACTACTTTAAAATGTGATTTAAGTAAGATACATGGCAAGCATACCGCAAAAAAATGTACACTAACGCTGTATATTTTTTGAAAACACATACTCTAAAACACCTCTTACTGTTCGTGAATTTGAACACTAACAAAACACGGCACATAATGGTTGTGAGCTGACGAATACAAATACTAGGATAACGTACTGATCTTGTTTTAGCGTGGGGTTGCGTACGGGCTGCTTTTTTGTGTTCGCGTAGCGTACATTTTGTGTCCGCGTATTTTTTTTTAAGTGTACTCGTAGTAAAATTTTAATGTTCGTATTGTGCTGACCAGTGTCGAGTAGTTTTTAATGTACAAGAACCACTGTTACCACCAGCAAAATTCAAAATTACTCTTAAGATAAAGCAAAACTACCCGATTTAAATGAAATTACACCTGAATTGCAAATAAACGTTTTTTTTATAAAGAATTTTAATAAAATAAGAAAAATATAAAAAATTCATTTAAGGGAGATTAATATTTGTCATACTATTTAGATTTTTAAAAACACTCGTGTGATTTTGTGGAGTTCTGAAAATCCCACCGTTTATGTGTTTCTCGGTGTGCTTTCGACAACTGAAAATCATGTCGAAAAACACAAAAATGAAACATCACAATATCATACGTGTAATTTCAAAAGCACATGTGATTTTAAATCGCGTGATTTGAATTAAAGTGATTTTAAAAACAGGGTTGTAACGTGCATAATATAAATAAAATTAACAAAAAAAAACATTAAAAACTAAAAATAAATTAATAAAAAACACAAATAATTGAAATAATGAGTTCTTTTTCCACATTTGGCATATATCAACGGAAGCGGGTAGAGCTGGCAAACAATCGATAGTACTATCGATAGTTCTCTTTCCATTGGACTATCGATTGTTTATTTTCGATAGCGATACTATCGTTGAAATCTTTTTTAAGAAAATTACCAATAATTTTTTGTTTCTATCTGGCAACAACAAACCAGTTGTCGTTGCCGCCCAGCTTAGCAAGCTGCGGCGGTTATTTAGTCGGCTTAAGGACCAACCATATTTGCATAACCATGCTTATCCTAATATCCAAGGTATATTTACACAAGGTAGACTCATTTGGGAGTGTAGACATGCTGCTCTATAAAAGGAACCATGTTGTCAAAATTGTCTTCATATAAAACAAAAACAATTTAACGCACACATGTACAAATTTTGGCTCATATACACGCAATTTGACGTTGTGGTTCCAACTATGGGTAAACAGCTGACAAACATATGGGCCAACGAGTTTACCTTGTGTAAATATACCTTGCTAATATCAAAGCAAAAAATTTTACATATGTACCAGGGTTCTCAGATTATTTTTCACCTGAATCGCCAAATAGTTTATCGAAAATCGCCAACATTTTATATATTTAGATTTTAGGTAAAACAGATTTTCCAGAAATCGCCAAATACGAGTTTTTATAAAAAAAGTACACTAAAGTAATTTTACCTTTATTCTATATGTATTAACTAACTGTTTTTCAAAGTAAAATAAAAATTTTCGTTTACAAATTTATATTGAAAGCAAAAACAAAGTTGAGTTGTTTTATTGTTGTCTCAATATACATATTTCCAAAACGAATATTTTTATTTTATTTTGAAATATTTTGAAAAAGTGATTTACTTTCAATACAAATTCAATTTTTTTTCATACTATCCAGTGAACATTATTATTCGTAAAATTTGAATATTCAACTTCATATGCAATCGAAAATCAATTGAAAAATATAACTTTTTTAGTGAAGATCCGAATATTGTTGTAAAAATGATATTTACCCCAATTATTGCATACTGGTTGTATATTTCAATACATATTTGAAAAAATTATAGCTTGTGATAAGGAAAATGGCTGAAAATCTAAGAATGAATAAACTTAGTTCCAAATTTGGAAAATTGCATTTTTTTAAATTGCTACATGGAAACGTACGGTAATTACTTAAAAATTAAATTAAGGAATTCTACAAAGAATTCGATAGTATCGATAGTTTGTTAACAAACTATCGAAAATATCGAATGTTGCGACTATCGATAGTTTGCCAGCTCTAGAAGCGGGCCCGAATGGCAGACCGCAGAAGGTGCTGATAAATGACGACAACAGAATGAAGAGTACGGTCAAGAACGAAGAAGACCTGCAACTTTTAGACGCACGTACTGTGCTTAATCTTGTTATATGTGGATTTTTCTTTTATAACGGTAATTTTTCAGTTTATTATGTGTGAAGTCGTTTTTCTGTACAAGTTAATTGCACAGTAGCCGAGTAAAAAAAACAGCAAAATTAGGAATCGGTCAGAAATTTCCATAGATTATTAATATCAATTTCCACGCGCAAGGAAAATCTTATCGTGAAATTGGTGTCATTGTACAGAGGCCATATACCTACCTAGTGTCAGAAACATTGTAAAGTTTTTAAGCAGAAGAAAAGTTAATGTACCGATCTATTTAAAAAGTCATATGGTGGACTAAAGTGCCGTACCAAAATGTTTTTTTTTTCAACTCTATCGCAGTAAATTAGGCTATATTTTGCCAATAACGTGTCAAATATACACATCCAATTTCTCGATCGTTCTAGTTTATCTGCACTAACCAGGGACTTTAGATATACCAAGAGACAATAATCGAATATCGTCAAATCATATGAACGATGTGGCCAGTTAACAAATCCATTCCGTGCAATTATTCATTCGTCAAATGTTTCTTTTTTGAAGTTGAATCCATAACGCGTTTTTTCACATGTAGCACGATCCAGCTAAAATATCTATGGTAAAATATAGACCGGTTCCAATGAAACTCGGTAAGATGATAAAGATTGCATTAAAATAAGTTTGGATGAAATTTGCGACCTGTACTTTGCACACAAGGTTGACCCGGACAGACAACCAGCCATCCGGACGGACGTACGGACATCGACATCGACTCAGAAAGTGATTTTGAGTCGATCGGTATACATAAAGATGGGTCTAGTACAAGTTTTTTAGTGTTACATGCATCAGCACGAACGTGTAATACCCTCTTCGCTATTGTGGTGTGAGTATACAAGAGAATAAAGGAGGTACTTTTTGTAAAAAGGATTCAGGAATTTATTCCTTTCAGCCTCTGAAATGTTGTTGTTCATATAATATTTTTTCTAATTTTCTGAAGCAATATTTAATGCGTTGTCCGTGGCCATATCGAACCATTTTTTTTTTTTTTCTAGATGTTTGGTACAATATTTCTCCACATCTTCTTACTAGTATAACCACCTTCCTATAAAATTCAAATTTCAAAATTCAAACACAAAAGCAAAAATTTTTCCTCTGAATCTGACAGGTAATCTTAGTGTAAAATTTTCCGCTGAATCCGAATATGAAGTCAGAATATTCAATAATGTTGCATGCAATAAAACATTGAGATTTTAAATCATTAGTTTAAAAAAAATAACTTGAATAGAGCAAAATTGCAAAATGTCATCAAATTTATAATGAAGTTTGAAATTTTGTCCACTATAACACTGCCATTTATTGACATATCTTCACAAACGATCCATGGTTATTTTAGAAATTTTATAACCTTTCACAAAAAAGAAAGAAATGCATAATCCGTTTAAAATGTTTGAAGATATTTGCATTTCTGTCACATCATCTTTTTTAAAAACACAAATAACTTTTATTTTGGAATATCTCAAAAACTGTTTTACTTTTGACACTTCAGACTTCATATTCAGGATTCAAAAAAAATTAGGTGTCAAATTCATTTGGTCTAAAAACTGTCACGTAGTGTAATTAAGGAATGTAGTTTGCAAACAAATATTGTTGTATATAAATAAAATAATCATATTCAATTCACTATTGATTTAAAAAAAAGTAATTTAATCTATTTAGGGATTATTATCTTCTGTGGATGCTTGTGCAATAAACGTTATTATGTCTAAAGTTTTATAAAGTCACTGGAACATGCTGTAAATATTTTAAAATTTAACTTTTGAAAACAGTTTTTCAAAACCACTTTATTGTGGTCATAAATCATTTTGTTAACTTGACCAAAATCGAGTGTGATATGCATTTCCCATCCAGTTAAAGTTCACTTCCCCACACACTGACGAATAAAACATAAACATGCCCAGTGAGCATTTTACAAAATTTTTAATCATAGTTTAGTATTGTTCGGCTTTTTTGGATAATTAAAATATGAATTTATAAAATCGCTCATGACCATTAAAGAGCAAATACCCTACATACGACTCTTGTCTTTGTGCCAGTATGATGAGCAGCATTACCGCTGCGATAATAAAGTACCAATTTGACCCTTTTCGACGCTCTTGATACCTTTTGTGAACGTTTTTTTTTTTAAATTACCCCTTTGTATAATTTTTTACTATTTCGTGCCACTTTTTGACCTTTTTTTAGAAATAGCACTTATATTTTGTTTCTTGGCAGTACAAACGTTTATGTCATAAGCAGCTTTTATATACACAGCGTTGCCATTGTGCCCCTAAAGTGACAAATTTTTTTAATCCCTTGTCACTATTGTGTCCCTTTTTTAAAGTACCCATTTGTATAATTTTAGACCAATTTTCTTTTTAACCTTTTTTGAAGTTATTCACAAAATTGTAGCAAGAATTTTTAATTAATAAGATTTTGGTTGTCGTGCTTAATGCCCAATTTTTATTGTTTAAGCATTGAAATCGTTGTAAATACGACCTTTTGAGTATTTGCAATTCTCATTCAGCCTGCAGTTTTGTTTGCTTATAAATTTGGGTTTTCTTAAATATTTTGGGAGAATGTTTCCTAATGATCTGGCCTAAGCAACCAGTGAAATGCGCATAGAAACTAGCTTTCCTCCAACAATAAATAATTTCAGTGTATTTATCAAGAATAAAAATTGGGAATTAAGAACGACAAACAAAATTTTATTAATTAAAAATACTCTAAAAATGTAGCATGAAAAACGAGAATGAACGTTTTTAAAGTTGTTAGAACCCGTATTTAAAAAATCCAAAAATGGTATATATTTGTATCTTGAAATTGTTTCCAAATTCAGCGCATAATTTTTAAGCTATAAGATGAGAATGCGAACAAGTTTTAATTGAGGTCGGAAATTTAAGAAATAGGTTTAACGAAAATATTTAATCAAATTTAAATTAAGTCGTTGCATTCATTTTTTTCTTCACACTAAAGAACTGCTTAAGCAAAGCAAGTGTTTTCGCAGTTAGCTTTGCTTAAAAATATACTTTGGATCACACTCAAAGCAGAAACTTGCAATTACATTCTTTCATCTCTTTGTTTGTTTGATCTGGAAAAATGGACTTCAAGTGAAGATTCAATAAGAAGCTATAGAATGAACAGTCCTTAAAAGGAGTGCATTAAAAATTTATGTTTCAACATTTTTTAAAGAGTTCCAAAATTTTTTTCGATAGTAAAGTACTATACTTTATTAAATTATTTAAGCTTAAGGTCACTTTTTTAAAAAATTAATTAAAATGTTTTTATTCGATATTTCGATTTCCGTTGGAAATCTTCTTCAGGAAATTTTTTAAAATAAAATAAAATTTGACAATAAATGGAAAAATAAAATATGGAAAAATAAATTTTAAAATTTCAAAAAACAAAATTATCATAATAAATTTAAAATTCCATTCTACAAACTTTAAACAAAAAACAAACAAACAAAAAAGGAAAACAAAATTTTAAATTTATTAAAAGCCCAAAACCTATTTTAATGTCAATAATAAGCTATGCCATCTGAAATTTATTTCATAAACAATCAAGGACAAATACCTATTTATAATTATCCCTTACATCAACCTATTTATTTTTATTCAATAAATGTCTATAAATTTGAGCTAAGCCCTCAGTATCTTTTTTAAAATTAATCCTTTTCTCAAATGGAACATTATTTATCTGCAACATTTCTTACATATATCTACGTTTCTTAAAACTTTCCGTATTCAAAATTGATGTGTTTTCAAAATCAGGATAATGATTAAAATCCCTACAATGAGTTGATAACGCCGTTCCATGGGCTGAATTATAATTCCTATATTTTTGGTCATGTTTATGTCCAGCTAATCTAATTTTCAGTTTTGTCCCAGTTGTTCCTACATATATTTTCCTACATTGTTCATTATCATTGCCACCACAATGAATCTTATAAACTAAATTCGACCTATCTGACTTTAGTAATCTATCCTTAGTTTTTGTGAATAATCTCCCTACATTATTAATCACCTTATGTGCCATTCTGTTTAAAGTTTGTAGAATGGAATTTTAAATTTATTAAATTTATTTATTTATGTTTTTTGAAATTTTAAAATTTATTTTTCCATATTTTATTTTTCCATTTATTGTCAAATTTTATTTTATTTTAAAAAATTTCCTGAAGAAGATTTCCAACGGAAATCGAAATATCGAATAAAAACATTTTAATTAATTTTTTAAAAAAGTGACCTTAAGCTTTAATAATTTAATAAAGTATAAAATTTAATAAAAAAGGTCGAAGAAAAAGGATTATAATTTACGATAGTAAAGTACGTATTTTATTAAAAGGTACAACTTCCCTTATAACATTGATCACTCACTACCTGCTTGAAACACATTTTTTGTTTGTCTTATTTTTTTCTTTAAAATGCTCTTTTTGCGATCCCTTTATTGGTAAATGCTCTATGTGAAAAACTTGACTCTTCTTTACATTTAAATACCCTTTTTGTGACCCTTTTAGAAAGTTTCCAACGGCAATGCTATTGATGAGGCTTATTTTGTTAATAAACAACATTGCAGAGTTTAAAGTTCAATACACTCAGAAAAATATAGCAATTGATGCGGTTTACACCCTCGTGATTTCATCGGACCTTATTTCATCAAAAATAAGGCGTTACGGTCAATGGAGATGGTTATAATATTTTATTTTGAAAAATAAATGAGATTGATCCGGGTGAGGTTTGTGGGCTACGTTCCATATTGCAACTAAAACCATCGACTTATTGAAATCAAAATTTGGCGATAAGTTGATTTTTTGAAATGTTTCTGTTAATTGGCTTCCTAGGTCGTGCCATTTGACAGCGCTCGAATATTTCCTGTAGGACTATGTTAAGTCACTGGTTGATGATGATTATGCAGCAACATTTTACGTCTTGGAGCCATCAATTTTCGTGTTATTCGTGACCTACGGCCAGCAAATTGGACGTCCAAAATGCGCTGTGCTTAAATGCCCGAAATTATTTTTAAATACTTATGGCATGTTTTGGTCTTTCGAAAAATTTTTTTTCTAATTAAAATTTCAGTTTGCTTTAGTTGAAGATATATAGATTATATTTAGCACAAGGAGCTCTTCTATTAATCCTAACCTTATAACATACGTAGTTAAGTCGTGGCGAGAAGGTTATGCTTTTAAATATTTGTCTATATTGTTGTGTAGGTTATCATATGGTCGGGTTTAGTGGCCTATACCTTCTTACTTGCATTGCCAAATGCATTTTAATTCTGTTGCTTAACGCTTTAGTCACTTAAAAGAGTTTAGTTATTTAAAGTACTCATTTTGGTAGCTTATTACAAATGTTAGCTGAGATTTTATTTAAAAAAAATCAGTGTATCTGAACAATTATTTGTTGCACCTTTTTCTACAGTTATGCACAATTATTGTGAACTTTATTTGCTAGCAATATTTAAATGTCCAAAAAAAATTTGGTTACTTAACATAACCAATTTGATAAATTAGCCAATTCTCTAGTTTAAATCAATTTTTTGTTTCATATAAAAAATTAATTGTCTTTTACTCAATAGTACTAAAGAGTTTGGTTTGGTAACTATCTCTTAAACTATAGGGCATTGTATAATATTTTATTTTGCAAAAGAAGGAGTAGTACAAACTGTTGTATAAAAATTACAATTCATAACCAGACAAAACCGCAAATGAACATGCATTTTTTTCAAAAATAAGAAATTACAAACTTTTGATTAAGCAACTAAAATGAATAGTAAATAAATTCATCGAGCTTAAACGGGAACTGCACAGATTGTAAAAGTTATTAAAAATATATGAAATACACTGAAAAAAATGCTCAGGAAGCAACAAAAAAAAAATAGTTTTTTCAATGCACAAAAAGTCTTATGTCTAGCTGATTTTAAGTTAAAAGAAATTATAAAGATTACAGTAAATTACAAAAATTTTTCTGGGTGTATTTCTAACCATGTTTCATGCTTTCGGTCTCTTTGCAAAAAAAAAAAAAAAAAATTGCAAATATAAAAACTAAATTTTAACCACAAGTCAAACAACATTTTATTTAGAATGCGTACTGAGATGAGACTGCAGTTGTTTTATGGTTTTTTACACTAGAAAAAAGTTTGTGACACATGTTGCTAGTTATTAAATAAAATTTATACAATATATATACAAATAAGAGTTTTTAATTCTATTATATTGCCTTAATAACAAAAAACTATGTTTTAAATATGCTTGATAAAAAATAAAAATTATTAAAAAGTAAAAAGTGATCATACGCACCAGAGCAATAATTTAAAGAAAATTATCCACAAAAGACCAAAGACGTACCTAGAAGAAGAACAATAAAAACTTTTATTGTTAAATTAAGTAAATATAAGTATTTAAAGAGATATTAAATTTAAAATTGTTAAAAGATGAGAGCGATTAAATTGTGTCAAGTGTGAGATTGTTAATAAGTTTTATTTGTAAAAAAAGAAATTCACAAATATTTTGAACTTGAAAAGTTTAAGATACAAAATATTTAGGAATGCAAATGGTTTTGATTGCAGTTCCGATCGTTTTGTTTTAGATTCTTCAGATTCCGAACGATTTTGCTTATTCCAAAAATTGTTCTCATTGTTAAGTTAAGTTAAGTTGTTTTTTTTTTATTATTAACAATTTAAATTCTTCCTTTAGTTTATTTCCTGTAAATTTGTGTCAAAAAAAATACTAAGAATAAGATATTGCTTGGTTTAAATTTAAGGAGATTTGTTGCTTTTTCTCATACATATTTTACAATTTCCCTAGTTGAAAATGGCTATAAAACAACTAAATTTTCATTTGATAAAAAAAAACTAAAAAGTGTGTGTGAGCAAATTGGAAAAAGAAAAATTCAAGAAAAAAAGTTTATTTTAGTTTGTCTTTCAGACTAAAGTTAAATGAAAAATAAATAACAAAAAGAAAGTTTTAAATAAGAAAAAAATTCGAGCATTTTTAATAATTTCTGTTAGCTTTTGTAGTTTTTTTTTTTTTTTTGTATAATTTTCCAGTAATTTTAACCGCTTCGCAACCATGCATTTTGTACTCCTTGTATAGTGTCTTAAATTCAACCAAGCAACTTCCGTTTCCTTTGGCAAAAGTATTTATTTGCTTTTTTTAATGTTTCCCTTTTACAAAAATAAAATTTTTGTAGTTGAATTTTTTTTAAGACCTAAAATTTGGTACTTAAAAATAGTATAGAATTAGTCAGGTGTGTCACAGATATTAAATTGGTACGAAAGTACAAATAAAAACTTTTTTACCTTCTCTAGAAATTTTGTTAGTTATTCAAAAACGCAAAGCAAAATGAAAAAATGTGTAAATTTATATGTTATTATAAATTAAAATTAAATGGAAATAAAATGTAAAATGTGTTAAATGAAAAATTTCTGATTGACAAGACAGAGAAGAGTTAAAAAGGTTACATTCTTCCCTAACCTTTAGTAAAAAAGCTTTTGCTAGCTTTTCGATTTGTTAAATAAAACGGACATACTTTTAATATTAATAAGATTTCTCTATGACATGCTAAATTCACAATTTTTTTATTTTTGATAAAACACTGAAAATTTTTGTTGAGGGAAAGCTAGTTTCTATGCACAGTTTACTAGTTGCTCAGGTCAGATCATCGGGAAACCTTTTTCCAAAGATTTTAGAAATACTCAAAATATTATGTAAATTAAAATGTAAAGCGAATAAGAATTATAAATACTCAAATTTTTACCCATAACAATATCAAAGCTTAAACAAAACACCAACAATAAACAGTGAGCTTATCTCGTCTTACATTCCCCTATACTTTTAGTTTTTTATAAAAAATCGTCGAAAAATCGGATTTTTTTTTTTTGCAAAAATTTTAAGATTTCGACTATATTTGAGGTGCTGAAACGTCAAAATGGTTTGTTATATTAAGCCAATGACTCCAAAATAACCCAAAGATTTTAAATCGCACGATCTTAATATTTTACATGCTTCATAAGATGTCTCACTGGCCTGTGGAAACTCTGTTAATATTGTATTTTTTGGAATACGAACAAACAATTTCTTCTGCACACATGATAATGGCTCGTGAAGACTGCTGTCGTCGATGATTTATTTTTGTTCAAACATCACGGCTTGACGTTATTATACGAAATGCAACTGGAGCTTTCAGAGGAATAAAATGGGGCCTAAATAAATGCCTTGAATGCCTCGAATATGCAGACGACATCTGCTTGCTGTCACATAGCCACAGAGATATGTGGCGAAACTCAAGTCTATTGAGATGGAAGTCGCAAAAGCTTGCCTTAAGATAAACATCTTCAAGAGCAAAAGCATGCGATGTTATACTATAAGCTGTAACAGGTTTAAAATTCGCAACGAAGACGAAGATGATGCAACATCTTTCTGCAACCTTGGTGGCATAATTACGAACACTTACGGCTCTAGTAGTGTTTTTCATCCCGCACATTTTTTTTTTAATTGAATTCTGGAAACTTTACTGCTGATATAATTGTAAAGAAGTTGTGTCATGAATATATCTTATCCTTTAGGTAAAAAGGTCTTATGTCAAAAAAACGCATTTTGAGTTTTGATTGGCTTTAATTCAATTTTTTCTCGTTTGTTTGGTTTAAATCACTTGAGTCTAGAACAACTGCTTCTAATCTAGTACATCATGTGCTCTTAGGAAAAAAGTCTATAAAATACACCAAGTAAATATTTTTAAATTTAACATAACGAAAAACTACAGTTTCTGACTTAAGACAGTTTCGCCAAACACCAAAAAGATGTTAATTCATATCCGATAAGTAAGGCAATGTTTAATGTTTAATGCTCTGAAATTTTGAAAGAAGAGTTAAATGTATAGAATTTTTAAATTGTTTAAAGACCCAGATTTATTTTATAAAAAAAGAAAATAAGTTGTTCCCACTTGCTTCAGAAAATATAATGATTTTATATGCATTAGATTCTGTAAGAGATGATGACAAAACTTATTAATTAAGAAAACGCTTATTCGATTCGAAGAAAATAATTTTTTTTTTAAAGGAATTACAAGTTTTGAAGGAAGTGCTAAGAAAACTGAAAGTGTCTAGAGATTATATAATGTTCGACTATAAAGGTAAACATCCGGCGTTTGGAAATTTACTCCGAATTTAATAAAATCATAAGTTCTCTGCGGCTATAGTTCTTTAAGTTTTTATTCCTAAACACTTCTAATGTCACATATCGGAAGTTTTTATTATTTCAAATTTCATAGCACATTCAAAAAAAAATAACCAAAAAGTCATTTTGCTATAACTTCCTCAAAAATCCTACAAAATAATTGAAATTTTACCCATAAGTACTTTTGAACATGCAGACTTTAAGGTGCCATTAAGCTCTTTTTCCTTTTTGCCACAGAAATAAAAAAGTTGAATGCAATTATAAACTTATTTAATTGATCTTAGGAAATGTTATTTGTTCAAATAAATTAATTTAAAAAATATATTGCATCGATTTGTATTGAGCGGGAATTCCCGGGATCCCGGAAAAGCGGGATTTATTTTTCAAGTCCGAGAAAAGAAAAACTCGAGGCTCTAGCAATGATGTGGTATACCGAATATCAAAAGCCAATCAAGCTTTCGGCATGTTAAGTAATATATGGAAATCAACCGTAATGTTTTTAATTACTTAGAGCTGCTATATGCCAGCGAGACGTAGAACGCATTGCCACGTGATATAAATGCTGTGTATGTGTTTTTCAACCACTGCGTGAGAAAAATTCTTCGAATATTCTAGCCTGCAACATCATCAAACGATGGATGGAAAAATGGATTAGAACTACTCAACAGCAAATCCAGATTGGAATACTTAATCGCAAGTGACGATGGATTGGCCATACGCTGTGCAGGCCCAAAAGATGCCATCGACTGGACACCTCAGGGTAGTACAAAAAGAAGATGCCGTCCATTGGGGGAGCCAACTGGAATGCGACATTACGGAAAGTTGTCGTCGTTGGAGAGAAATTAAGCATAAATCATCTTATTGAACTGAATGGAATAAGTATGTGTTGGAACATGGTCCCTATAGGAACCACAGACTAATGTTTTTCATAAGTCGCATGAATTTCTTTTCAATTGTATAACAAACACCGACTTTGCAAACTAAAGCTTTTCTTCATAGCCGGCTTCGGCCGGTTGCAATGCTGAATGAAGAAGCACTAGTTTGCGAAGCCGTTGTTTTCTATACTATAGAAAAGAAAAGCCTTGCAACTATGCGGAGAAGCTTTAGTAAGCGATTCGGGATTTTCGAAATCGATATTTAAAGTTTCCGGGATATGACCCCCAACCCATATAAGTATGTTTTTTAAATTCTACTTTGTAACTCCACGTCTACAACTTACATGATTTGCTGTTATAACACGATGTTATAAAAGCGTTGTTAAAACATTTGCATTAACAACCGTGTTATAACATGAGAAAACCTCTAACATGATGAGTCTATACTTAACAGTAACATCATATTACTGTTAATGTTAAGCATTTCATGTCAGTTGTAGACTGGGAGTAAGAGTTATTCAATAAAAATTTTTAAAAAAAAATTATTTTTTTTTGTCCATTTTTCGTTTATGATTGGTGCAATTTTTGACAATTAATGATCGTTTTATGCATTTCAACATGCTGCATAGAATAGAATAAAGTCTTTTGTATTGTTTTTAACATTAAAAATTTCGTTTGTTTCCAAATTCTTGTATTGTAGTAACTTGACAAATTAATGCAATGTGTATTTAAATTCAGTTCCTAGAATTTCGCTTAAATTGGTTATCAGTTGTTTCAATTCAAACTTTTTTTTTGAAAATCTGCATTCCACATTAATAAACTGACATTAATGGTAACAGGTTTAAATCAAAGACAAAGACTTCTCGAAATAGCAAATCTAGAAAAAAAAGATTTAAATTTTTTTTTTGTTCCCGAATAAGAAGGAACCTCACATATGTAAGTGCGAAAATACCATATCCTAGCTTTACAATAGATCTTTAATATTTTTGTGATATGCATATTTCAAATCTGCGAACTTTAATACTTAGAAAAATTCTTAAATATTTTCTTCTTTTAAAACACTTTTCATTAGAGTGCATTCCCTTATTTAAAGAACATTTCTTCTGGCAAGAGCAATAAAATTCCTTAAATAAATTGAAAACAACCAAAAATATGAGAAAACATTGAGATGTGACCAGAGCGATAGAAAGGCCAACTAGAGAAATTACTTTCCAAACTTACAGGGATAAAATTAAAGTAGAAAATATTGTTATTCATTTTATGGTGAGAATAGTTTTATGGCATAATAAAAATGGTGTCATCATCTAGCAAGCACACACTCACAAAATTCTAAAAAATTGCAAAAACTAAACAACGAATACAGCAACTATAAGAAGCAACAATTCAATGAATTATCGATGTCAGAGTACAAAAGGAAACTACAAAAAGTCATAAGTCGTGGTCCAATGAACACACAAATAAAATTTAAACGAATGCCTTCTATTACAGGAATATTATTTGTTCTTATTTCTAGACTTTGTCTTAATGTATGTATGTTTGTATGTATTTTTGCTCCACTATATTTGTTCATGTTGTTGTTTTTTTAACTTTTTATCCTTTCTGAAGAGGCACAGGAAACCTTTAAATGAAAAGTATAAATAAGTTAGAAGGCAAAATGCGACTAAGGTTTTTAAAATGCACTTAGTACGCCTAAAACCGTAATAAATAATGCTATAAGAACAAAATTAAATACTTCACAGTTTTATAGGACTAGAAATAGCACTTATAAATTTCGTGATGATCGGTCCATAATTTACTATAGGCCCCATATAAAGCCCACTCTGGTAAATTAATAAAATACGCCAAAAACCCTAGCAGATACATATTTTTATTGTGGTAAAATTTCTTCCAACTTAGTTTCATAAGGCCAAAAAAATTTTATGAATTTTGTGATATACGGATTCCATATTTAGCAGCCTTCTGAAATTCACTGTAAACGCTTAAACTAATTTCACCGCTGTTTTGAAATTTATTGAAATTTTATTGAGCACTCTAACTTGTTTTACATATAAAGAAGATATGAAGGCGCACTTTTGCTGAAGTAGCTTAAAATGTTTGATTTTTTCAGATATGAATTTGTTGCAATAAGGGAACGATATGTATGTATGTACTTATATTTAGGCTAGAGCTGTGCGCGTTAGTGGTTTTTGACTCTTGATCACGCACGCTTTCGAGGGAAGAAAATGTAATAACACAAGCTCACTGACAGGGAATTTTTACATCCCCTCGATTATGCGAGTGATTAATATTTAAAGTAATCACAATCACCGGAAATTTACCCTTGCGCCTATTTCGATTTCTAAAGGTACGGTCACATATGGCAAACATTTGACAAAAAATATAAAATATTTGTTTGCTATAATCTGACCGCAAAATATTTTTGAGGGGCAAACGGAAAAACAGCTGATTTTAAGCAAACAAAATTATTTGCTAGCAAACAAAAATGTTCCTAATGTGACCATTTAACGTCAAATATTTTCCTCGTTTTTAGGCAAATAAATATTAATTTGTAATTTATTTTTTAATTTGTCATTTTAATATATTGTTTAATTTGTTTGTTAAATTTTGTTAAATAAGAAAAGAAAAAAACCCTGAAGAAGGCACTCAAAGAAGTGCCGAAATATTGGTTAAAATAAACGTTTAAAGTTTTTTATATAAAATTAAAAAAAGTCGTCAAGCTTGAAAATTTAGTTATATTATAATAATAAAGGTCGAATAAAATACATTTAATATTAATATTTGTTCTTACAAAAATTTTGTAAGACCAAACAGCGACAAATAAAAAGCTTTAAAATAAAAATTATTGAATTAAATTGAAAAAATTAACAAAATTAAATAATTTTTTAATGACGAAAAACCTTATTTATGTAAAAAAATTTTCCTGTGTTCTCTTTTAAGCAAAGAGTTGCGCGGTAAGTAGGATTCAAGAGGTTAAAAAATACAATTTTCTTAAGTAAATAGGTAATTTATTTAATTTGGGTATAAAATTATGAGCCTTGTTACGAATTATGCATTGCAAGCATGGCGTATCTATATAAATATATCAGTTTTCGAGAGTGTACCAGTTTGGGGCCAGTTGACAATCATGGACCCGCCAAAATAAAATTATATAATGAATTTAAGATTAATATAAAAGTTATGTGTGCCGAATAATTTACGCACATCGATATCTTTATGAGATTTTTTTCGTCTTGAAGTGATTGTAGCAAGTGAACTAGAACCAATTCTCGGCGTACCTACCAATTATAGAAATGATTGCCAAAACCAACATTTATAAAATTATTATGACATTAAAAGCTTTTTACAGAAGTGGTATTTGTATAAGAGCTATGGTAAAATATGGTTCGATTATAATAACATTTGGTGAGGTGATAATAGATTGTCTATGGGCACAAGGACTCTTCTCCAGAAAAAAGATTTTTTATGGGGGCTATGTGAAATTATCGACCGATTATTTCCACCTCTTATGACAAAAAAAAAACGTAAACACCAAATTTCATTACTATCAGGTGTGTTCTAGGTATCGACTCGTATCGAAAACGAAAAATTTTTTGAAACCGCATAATTCATTGGTGTTCTGAATCCGCATGTATCTGTATATTTGAAGTTCTTGTTCAAAAAAAAAAAATAATATGATGTTTTCTTTGATAGTGCCCTGTAAAAAAGGTGACTAAGGCTTATATATAGGGCTATTTGAATAATGGCGACGATTGCCGAAAAGAGCAACAAAGATACCGAAAATTGCAAAAAATTTGCAAAAATGGCGATCATTTTTAATATTTCAAACAAGCCATAAAATTGATTAAAAGTCCCTAAAACTATAAGGAATGGCAAAAATTTTGTAATAATTGCTTAATCAGTAGAAATTTGCAATAATTCGCGATATTTGTGGGAAAATACATATTGTATTCATTATATTAAATAAAGAACAATTCAAACTAAAAACGAATATTATGATTTTGCTAAAAATGTTCTCACATATATGAATAAAAGTCGATTAATTTTACTTTCACTAACCCCTTACTACTCTAAATGAAAACGAATAAAAACATGTGGAGGTGAATTGCAGAACACAAAAAATGCTAAAGTAATCCACTTTCGAGTGAATTTGGATTCTAGAACACACCCGATTCTCTCAAAAATTGCGACATGTACTTTGCGAATAAGGTTATCACGGAGAGCTAGCCGGACGGATGGACTTTGTTATATCGATTAAGAAAAGGATGCGAACGAAATAAAAAATGTTGGTGGCAAGTTCGTTCAAGTTCTTCCAAGCAGTTTGGATTGAAATTCAGCACTTTTGGGTCAGTAGGAAAAGAGTTACGGAACGAAATGTAAAACAATCTCCCGAAAAAATCGATATTTCTGTTACAAAAACTAACGTAAATTGGTGGCGGAATGCACCTTTTATTGTTAAATTTTGCACAAACTCAATTTATATGCCTAGAAAGAAATTTCGTGAAGATTGGCGTATAATTTACAATAGATCCACTGTCTACACTTTATTATTTGCGTCTAAAACCGTAACGAATAATGCTTTAGTTCCATAATTAAGTTGTTTAAGACTGGAAATTACTTTGCCAAACTGCCTTTATCCCTTTAATTGTTATCTTAATCCTCTTTTACTTTTAAAACTGCTGTTCTCGCTCTTCTGTACCATAAAACCATAAAAGTTTAACAGCCATATTCATAAAAAGTTCTTATTTTAAGCTTATAGTATGTAATAACTATTAAACGCTTTTTGTCTTATAAGCCTCTTATAAAAATTTGTATTCATAAACGTACAATAACAGCTTTTTTACTATTAGCTGTTTGCAGCGATTTTCTGTTTAAGTATGGCAACTTTCTTTATATTTGGTTGCCATTTTATTGTTAGTGATGCACGAAACTTCTATTCGGTTTACATGATATTCTATATTTAAATTTATTTTATAATTTTTTTTTTTTAATTGTAGACCTTCAATGTTATTCTTACCAAATAAAACTATATATTAATTTATTTTCTGAACAAAATGTTTCCGAAAGGTATCATAAAAACTTTTGTTTGAACCTTTTTAAATATACGATAAGAAAGTAATCGAATAAAAAGTTTGCTTACTTTTTATTAACATCACTATTATTATGATTTGTTTATTTTATTTTTTTTTATATTTTTGAACAATAATGTGTTGTTTTAAACAAAAAAAAAAAAACAACTATTTGCAATAATTTAATAAATAATTAAAGAGAATATCTGCATTTGCCCCTGAACATATTCATTTAAATCATATACATTTTTTTTTAAATAATTATCAATATAACTTTAAATTGGCTGTCTAAAATAAAAAAAAAAAATAGTGAAATGTATTTAACATGTCTGTTTTAATAAATAAAAAATTTTTGTCATTATTTTTCATCATATTTCACAAAAATAATATCATAAAATGCAAACACCTTTCAAAATGTCATTTTATTTTTGGTTTAAAGAAGGGCAAATCCAACAATAAATTTTCTTACTTTATGAATGGTTTATTAAAGGTTCAATAGACTATTTTTCGTTTATGAATACAACTTTAGCAATTTTTGCTTAAAAACGGTCAATTAATCATCAATAAGTTTTTATGAATACGGCTGTAAATATTTTGCATCAAAATGTTAATTTTTAGTTTTAATAAAAAGTAATTTTATTTATTTAATTTTTATTTTTGACAATTTGTTCAAATATTTAATTTTATGGTGTTTTCTTTTCTACAAAAAAATTAAATTAAATGAAGCTATTTAATATCTGTTTGAACTAACAAAAATTGGAAAATAAATGTGCGCATATGCCTTTATTGTAAAATTAAAATTGTTTTGCTTCGACTAAAGATTTTTAAATTTTGAGTTAATAGAGTATTGTTAAACATGTGCGATATGTAGGTTTTATGTTTTAAACTTTTAAGAGGTAATTTTCAACGGCAGGTTTTAAAATAGATAAATGTTATTTATACCTACCAACAAATTAAGAATGTTATGTTTCTGCTAGTGTTTTACATACGGGATTTCCCGGGACAAAAATCCCGTGATCCCAAAAACTTTTGGGGAAAAGAATCCCGGGAAATTTGTGTGTATTTTTATATATTTTTATTACAAAATAAAATATCTCTGTTGGTTTTTGTTTAACTGGCTTATGTACCGGTCGCGAACGTACGATGTTTCCATATGTTTTTTTTTTATTATTATCACCATGCATTTTCCCATAAATATCTTCAAATTTCCTTAACAAAAAAACTCAATACTTCTTTTACAATTGATTGTAATAGAGAGACTATGAAGAAAGAGTGTAAACATAACATATTTTTTGCATTTAAAAAAAAATAGCTTAAAAAGAAAATATAAGATTTTCCATTTTCCAGCGTAATTTCCCCAAGTTAAACAGCTAAAATATGCTATCATATAATTCTTTTATAA
Organism: Pollenia griseotomentosa; assembly: GCA_963931875.1. NCBI lineage: Eukaryota > Metazoa > Arthropoda > Insecta > Diptera > Polleniidae > Pollenia > Pollenia griseotomentosa. Next base: position 108,161,076 of record OZ007563.1, read on the forward strand.
AAACAGACTTTTTTTATAATAAAAAAACAATAAAAGAAGATGATTATCAATATTTTATTTTTTCATCGTGGTATACCATTCTGGAGAAATGCCTAAATTTATTTCTAAAAAATATTATAATTTTCATATATACTATATAAGTTACTACACTTGAGAGCCCGATTATGGGACTATGTATAATAATATACCATTCGTTTATTTATAGTTTTAAGAACATGCATTTTTTTTAAATAAACACACAAAAAAATTGTTTAAAGACCCAGATTTATTTTTTAAAAACGAAAAAAAGTTGTTCCCACTTGCTTAAAAAATTTAATAATTTTATATGCAGAGCAGCTGCATAATGGATTTTTCGGAATAGATTCTGTAATTTTTCAATCTTCAATTTATAATATCATCTTTATTTCATTTTGTTTAAGTTCTGTAATAGATTCTGTAAGCGATGACAAAAGTTATTAATAAAGAAAACGTTTATTCGATTCGAAAAAAAATTATTTTTGTAAAAAGGAATTACGAGTTTTGAAGGAAGTGCTTCAAAAACTGAAAATGTCCAGAGATTATATAACGTTCATTTGACTATAAAAACAAGCATCCTTAGAAAGGAAACGTGTTTTCTCATTGAAATCTTCATGATAAAAATTAGAAATAGGATTTCAAACGATTCTGTTAATATTTATTCTGAACTAAAATACTATTTTAATTTGTAATAACTTGTTTAAATCATTTAACTTTCTTGGGTTTATCTAAATGCTGTGGCAATAAGTGTTGAAGTCTATTTGTGTAGATTTATAGGAGAACAATTAAAAACTCAAAATTGACTACGAATTATATATAATCATTAGGGCAACCAAAAATAAGCAATTGCTTTTTTTTTTTGTTTACAAGATAGAAAGATTTTGATTGAACAGAAATTCCGATCATAAAAAAACAAAGAAAATGAGCTATATTTGTTAGGGCTTTTTTTGCTTATTTTGGCAATATCGGCTTTTTTTTAGTTATTTTTGCGATATCGGCTTTTTTTTACTTATTTTGTCATTTTAAGATAATTTTTCATTTTTTTCATACGAAAAAAAAATTATTTAATAAATATTTGCAAAAATCGTTGTTTTTTTTTTTTTTTTGATGTGGCAACTTTTTTTATTTATACTAACAAATTCACCTTTTTGTCAAGGCGAATTCATGAAATCGCCTTACTTTTTGTGCTGCTACAACTCTGGTTGAAAAAAAAAACGTTTAAATCAAAGTAGCCAAGTTTTTACTGTCAACAAATTTACATTTTAAAAATTTCATTGAATTGTTGAAAGCATAACATTTTTAAAACTTTTTAAAGTTGTCTTAGTTTAAAAACAGATAAAATTACCTTCATAGCCTCTGCGTTTTGGATGTAAGTATAAATTTTTTTTAATTTATTAAAACCTTTGTTAAAATTGGTTTATTGTTTTATTATTTAGAAAATGCCTAAAGTCAAGGAAAGCAAATCGGTTTACTTGAGCAAGCTAGTCAAACAGTATCCAGATTTAAAAACTGATGGATCAGCTTTAGTGTGTAACGTGTGCTCAAAACCTTTATCTGTTGATAAAAATTACAACATAAAACAACACCTGGATTCAAAAAAGCACAAAGATCTAAAAGAAAGAGAATCAAAAAAAAATTTACAACAAACTTTTCTACAAAGTTCTACAAGTTCATCGGCCGCCGATAAATTTTGCATTGATCTCTGTGAAGCCTTTATATCAGCAGATATACCATTATACAAAATTCGACATTTAAAAGTACAACATTATCTTCAAAACTATACATCATTCCATATTCCATCTGAATCGTCTCTTCGAAACATATATACAAAAATAGTTTATGAATCTACAGTTAACAAAATAAAGGAAGAAATACAAAAACATTTTATTTGGGTCTCTATAGACGAGACCACCGATGCGTCGAACAGATTTGTGGCAAACGTTGTTGTGGGTATACTGCATGTGGATGAAAATATTTCAGAAAAAAGATTTTTAATAAAAACAGCTGTATTAGAAAAAGTCAATCATTCCACTATTGCACGTTTGTTTGATGATTCAATGAAAGAATTTGACCTAGATAAACAGAAAATTTTTCTTTTTGTAAGTGATGCCGCACCATATATGGTGAAAGCTGCAAAGGCCATTGCTGTATTTTACCCACATATAACTCACGTAACCTGTCTTGCACATGGAGTTCACAGAGTTTGTGAACATATAAGAGAATACTACTCAAATGTAGACAAATTTATTTCAAATGCTAAAAAAACGTTCCTTAAATCTCCTGCAAGGGTTCAAATCTTACGAGAAACAGCACCAGATATACCACTACCTCCACAACCAGTGATTACTCGATGGGGGACGTGGATAATGGCTGTAAATTATTATGCCAAATATTTTGATAATTTCGTAGAAATTTTTTCAAATTTAAACTCTACAGATTCTTCAGCAGTGCGTATATGCCAGGCTTTAATGAATGAAAATAATTTGCGCAACCAAATATTGTTCATTTCTGTAAATTTTGGGTTTTTACACGAAGTAGTAACCAAATTGGAAACAAAAAATCTTTCATTGGTTTCCCAAGTGCATATAGTTATGGACACCGTAAGAAAAATTTCCGGTGTTCCACGGGATATAGGCGACAAAGTGAATTCAAAATTTGAATCTGTTTTATTAAAAAATGAAGGATTTTCGGTACTAAAAGATATTGTGGATATACTGGGAGGCAAGCGGCATTGCGAGTTCAATCGTATAAAATATACCTCAGAGCAAATACTCAATTTTAAATATGCTCCCTTAACATCTGTAGACGTAGAAAGAACTTTTTCTATGTACAAAAGCGTGCTGACTTCAAATAGACAGGGGTTTCTTTTCGAAAATTTATCGCATCAATTTATAATTTACTGTAACAACGCATTCAACGAATAAAGTGGAAAATAAACCATAAATTTTAATTGCTTTTTTTTTTATTTTAACAGCTTATTTTCATGTTTTTAAACGCTTTTTTTAAGAGCTTAAAACTGTTTTTTTAGTGCTTATTTTTGGTTGCCCTAATAATCATAAATTCTCTGCGGTTATAGTTTTTTAAGTTTTTATTCCAAAACCCTTCTAATGTAACAGATCGGAAGTTTTTTTTATTCCAAATGTTATTGTACGTTAAAAAAGATAACCAAAATGTAATTTTGCTATAACTTTTTCAAAAATCCTACAAAATAATTGAAATTTTGCCTACGTGTACTCTTGAACATGAAGATCTCAAAAATTTTTTTTTACATTTACTTTAATTCTTTTAGATTTTGTTAAACTTGCCTAAAAAATCATTTATTTTATTGAGTTTTTTAAAAAAAAAATATTAATTTACATTTATTTTATCTTATAACTGCTTCAAATTTCTTTACACTTTCTTTAAATCTTATTTTTTTATATATATGTACATTAGGGTGGCCGTTATTTTTTTTATTTTGATTTCTTATATTCTCCCCCCCCCCCCCCTAAATCGGTTCAGTTTTATGTAAAAAAAAATACAAAAAAATTTCGTAGCGATAAGTTGTGTTTTAGGGGGGGCGTCCGTCCCTCAAAGTTTGCCATCAAGCCATTTATTCAAATGTAATTTGTTTGCGTATAACTATTTTCTAAAAACAACATTTTACAAGAATATGATATATGGCAATATTTTAGCTCTTCTAGTCAACAACATAAGCCTCTAAGAAAGTTTTTTGCTAAAATCAATATTTTAGAAAATAATTAAGAAAATAAAAACAAAATACCAAACATTTTATATACGTTTTATATATATAAAAGGTGGATTTAATGTCAAGTGACCCAATTTTGAAATAGATGTCTTTCGATTTAAATTAAATTTACACCAATTTTAGTACTGTTAGATAGTAGCTTAGGCAAAAATTTTCTACATGATCGGTCAAAAAGTTTCTGAGTTAGAGGGGGTCAAAGTTTGACATTTTGGCCATACAGGTGTTCTTTCTCATCCATGTAACTTATTACCTATTGGTGTAAGCAAAATTTGTCCCAAGTAGCTTAGATAGCTTTTTGATCAAAAAATTGTTTTTGTTTTTTTAAAAAATTTTTTAAATTTTTTTTTTTTAAATTTAACACTTGGCTAAAAAAAATAAAAAAAAAAGTTTTAAATTTAAAAAAAAATATTAAAAAATTTTTTAAAAAAAAACAAAAAAATATTTTTAAAAAAGATTGATTAAATAGCTATCTAAGCTACTTTGGACAAATTTTGCTAACACCAATAGGTAATAAATTACATGGATGAGAAAGAACACCTGTATGGCAAACTTTGACCCCCTCTACCTCTGAAACATTTTAACCGATCTTGTTGAAAATTTGTGTGTAAGCTACTATCTAATAGGACTAACCTTGGTGTAAATTTCATCCAAATCGGAAGACATCGATTTCAAAATTGTGTCACTTGACATTAAATCGCCTTTTTATATATATAAAACGTATATAAAATGTTTGGTATTTTGTTGTTATTTTCTTAATTATTTTCTAAGATATTAGTCTTAGCAAAAAACTTTCTGGGAGGCTTATGTTGTTGACTAGAAGAGCTAAAATATTGCCATATATCATATTCTTGTAAAATGTTGTTTTTAGAAGATAGTCATACGCAAACAAATTACATTTGAATAAATGGCTTGATGGCAAACTTTGAGGGGCGGACGCCCTCCCTAAAACACAACTTATCGCTACGAAATTTTTTTGTAATTTTTTTTACATAAAACTGAACCGATTTGGAGGGGGAGAGTAAAAGAAATCAAAAAAAAAAAAGTTCTCCATACAACTAACGGCCACGCTAATGTACATACATATAAATTTTTAATTTCATCTTAACTTTCATATAATTTTATTTAATTTTTACACATTTCTCAAAAAAGACCATATTTTGTGGTAATTTACCATCTCTAATTATTTATTTATTTATTTTTTTTTTTCTCAAAAACAAAACTATTTGCATATTCACTCTTTAAAACTCATGGTCTCTTAAAATACCAACAAACAAAACCCGAAAAAAACCCTTTTCTCTTTTACTTATATTGCTTTTAGCTTAGACACTTTACTTTTGCTTATTGACTTTTCTTTTATTTCCTCAAATACTAGTGTTGCCACCTCATGTGTAAATACACATATCACGTGTATTTTTTTTTTTTTGATGTGTAGCACATGTGTAATTGACTTCATGCGTAATTCATGTGTAATTTAAAATATTAAAGTTTTGTAGTACTGATTTTTGTTATTATTTGGTCACAAGATGTAAAAAGGTTTAATATTCTTGACAAAAATGAAAAATGTAATTTAAAGAATAGAAGCGTTAAGAGAGCTGAACTTAAAATGGTTGGATCATTAACTACTAACCATTCGGCATTTCAATAGCTTTTGTCACAATTTATTACCTATAACGACGGAACATCCCGGGTACGTTATTCTTTTTTTTATATCGAAATAGGGGATCATTGACTGCAAAAGAAATGTTTGAGCTTCTCAAAAGCACAATTATAGAAAAAGGGGTTCCTTTTGAAAATCTAGTTGGATTTCCTCCAGATACATCTAATGTTATGTTTGCCCATTATAAATCAGATGTTAAGTTGTTAAAAGACGAAATGCTCGTGCCACCTTATACATCTGGTAGCGTCGAAGGCCTGTCTGAACCTTCCAAGCTATTTTGAAAATCTACTTCGTAATATTAGATCTTGTTTTATTAAAAGTAATGCTCGGCGCACTTAAGGAGTTTCAAGAATATTGTCGCGACAACATGCAGTCTTAAATTTTGCAAAATTTTAGCTTTATTGTAATTTGGAGACAGAATATTATTGGAAAAAAGTTTTTGAAATAAGAAATTCCTTGGGAGACAGATTATTTCAAATAGTTATTTTTGTTTTAGTCTTTTTAAATGCTGCATCGGAAAGAATATTGAGCAATTTAAACAATTGTACGACAGATTTAAAAAGGAATACATAGAAATGGTGGACCAAACTTTGAACCTATTCCAATCATTATAAACAAGAAGTGGAAGCTTTAAATATCTGGAAAAATCAAAAAAAAATTTATCTCAATGTTAATATTATTATTTTGCTTCGTTTATTTTTAAGTTATAAATTACAATAAACAATAGTATGAATTTTTTGTTTTGAACTGTTATTTTTATGAAATGGTAGGTTGTCAGTGACATAAAATTTAAATGGATTCGGTGTTATAAAATTGTTTTTGAAAAAAAAACGTAAAATCAAGAAATCGTGAAAACTTGGTGTTAATAAATTCGCAATCTGGCAAAGATAGTTTCTTGTTTACATATTTTATGAACAACAAACTAAAGAAATTGGAATTCCGTCATTCATTTTGTTCATTTATTTATTTATTTAATATCAATCTATTAACAAATTTGGGTTTATGTATATTTTTTTTTTTTTGTGTTTTGAAGAACATACTTTTTGATTTATGTACTTATTTTTTATATATTGAAGAACAAACTTTTTGTCAGCTGTTAAAAACAGGGCGATCCAATTTTGTGTTTTGTTCTCGTCAAATTAAAAATTGCATTATTACATCTTAGGCAAGACATTTTATTTTATACATGCACCCTTTAAAATGTGGTATTTTTTTTTTTTTTTTTTTTTGAAGAAAAGAAAACACCATAAATGTAAAGTTTATACATATTTTGAAATTCAAAACAAAACTCGTGAGTTTGCAATTAAATGATAGCATGTGTAATTTGAATTTTCATGTGTAATTTTGACATGATCCATGTGTTATTTACCATTTCGTTGGTGGCAACACTGTCAAATACATACTAAACAAACACAATCACTTTAATACAAAACACAACACAAGTCACCTCATTCTCTGCTTCCCACAACTGCGACGATTGTTTACGACTTAAAGCCGACGGAGACTGCGCGGTCGTTATCTACGCTTGGTTTTTACAAAGAAATATTAATCTCTTTGCTTAGATTTTATAATTTTTCTAATAGAATATTGTTTTAATTTTATTTTTTTTATAAAAATAAGTAATTTTTAAACCCTTTTTACTGGGTTTTTAATGAATTTAAAGGAGTATTTCTTTAAGACGTCCACGCACTTCGAAAATTTCTAGAAACTAAAAAGAATAGGAAAGGGAAATTTAGCAAAAGGGAGTCAAAAAAAACTTCTGGTTTAATTTTAGTGTGAGAGTGAAAAAAACAGAAAGTGCGAGCAAATGAAGAAAAAAGCTTTTATTACAATAAGAAAAGATGGTTAGGGACATTGCTGCTAACTTTTTTTGAAGACTTGCCCTCAATTCGCACTTTAAAAAACGCTAGAAATCGAAAAAATTTTATTTAGCGGTAAATGTTAAAAATACCGTTTAAATCTAAATATTTTGCAAAATGCCTATACAAATCCAGATTTAAGGTTCCTTTTTAAAAGGTGTGCGACTTTTAACCAAAGTTATATAATAAGATTTTTAATTTCCCCGTCTTTTTTAGTCCCGCGAACGTACAAAATTTTTCTTTTATGAAAATGCGTAAATGTTGATAAGATTTGCGCTAAATTTGGCAATTATTTGCTGTTTTTTTTTTATTCTAATCCCAAAATGTGTTTAATCAGATGAAATTAAGGGATTTGTATTGCTAGGAATCTTTTCAGACATTATAGTTCCATAGAAATGTCTGACCTTTTGATTTAAACTTTTTAGCATGATTACTAAATCTAGAATAATTAAGTGCACATTCGTCTAGGTTTGGCAATAATGCTTTGGGTGTGTTTGAAACGGAAGCTAGTATAAATTTTGACATTAGCGTAGAAATTCTTGACAATTTTAATTCACCATAGAACTTTGCAACCGTTTCACACACACCCTTTAATTATAATTTTTTTGGAAAATTCTTTTTTTACATTAATTTTAATTCTTTTAGAGTTTGTAAAACTTACCTTAAAAAAAATACTATATTTTATCCTATAAATGCCTAAAATTTCTTTAAATCTTATTTTTTTGATATACATATTAATTAATTTCATTTAAACTCTAACATAAGAGTTTTTATTACATTTTTACACATTTCTTAAAAAAGGCCATATTTTGTGGTACTTTACCATCTTTAATTATTTATTATTATTTTTTTTTTTCTCAAAAACAAAACTTTTTCACTTTTTAAAACTATTATTTCATTTAATTTTATAACATTTTTACACATATCTAAAAAACACAACACAAGCAGAGCTGCCGTTTTTGGTTATTTCTAACCAAAATTGGTTATATTTTTTTTCAATGTGGAGATGTGAATATTTTTTTCATTTTGGTTACTTTTTTCTAAAATAATAATACGTACGATTATGTTTTTTTTTTGATACACGAACTCGAATAATTTATACTGTACTATGATTTTTTCATTATTTCTTACCAATGAGCGGAAGTTTTTTATACTTTATCGAAAACAAAAAATCCTTTCAAAACTGCCAACAAATAATATTTTTAAGATTTTTGTTAAGAAAAATATTGCCATTTGTGATTTTTATATTAAAAACGGCCATGTTCGAAAACATATCAAGTTTTAATTGATGGAGATTTAAAATTTTTTTTTTTTAAATGAGCTTTTCTTGATTTTAAGAGTACTAAAGATAAGTAGTACTTAAAGTAGAAAGTGCATAAAAGCATGCGGAATAGATTTCAGAAAATGACTGAAAAATTACACAAAAGTCGTTTTAGTGTTTCTAAAAACATGAACATAAGTTAAATGTTATAAATTTAGGTTGTTTCCAGAAGTAGATATGTTTAAATACATATTTGAAAATATACATAGGAATTTTAAAGATTTTTCAAAAATACATTGATTTAAAATATATAATTTTTAACTTGTTTATAACTTGTCAGTATGTTTATTTATTTAATGTTTTTAGATTATTAATTATTTGGCAATATTTTCAATTTGTAAAAAAAAACCTTTGACTGTCTTTTTCCCCATTTAATGTACGCTCCGAAAGGCGAATTTGTTTATATTCGCCATAATATTTTACAATGATTCACAAAATGTATCAAATAGAAACAGTTATTAATAATAAGAATTATAAATTTGAAATAAATTTTATAAACACGAGAAAAAAGTTTTTATAATATTTTAGATACATATATGTATGTAAATTAGAAACTATTTACATAAAATACATTTCACATATCGCCAATCGTTTTCAATTTCGCCAAAACAATCGCCTAACGTAAATTTCCATCGACAAAAGGATTAAAAAATCGCCACATTTGACAGTCCTGTCAATCACAGCTAAAAAGCGGAAAACAATTTTCCTTTTTTGTTATTTAAAACTGTGAAGTACAATTTTCGTTTATTTAAAACGACATATTTAAAATTTTCAATTTATTAACTTTCAATATACATACTGAATTTTGTATGGAAATTTGACGGATTTAACTCTTATAAAATAAAAATATTTTTTACGAAAAAAGTTTCAAATAAATAAAACTTTTACCCCCAATTTCACCAAGTTCGGTTATAATTAACTATCACTTTTAGCTGTCAAACACATTGTTAACTGGAAGTTAAAGTTATAGTAATTTTAACTGATATTAGTGAATTGGGGGTTAATTAAGTTTCTCGTTATTTTTTTAATATTTAAAGAATTTTGTTTCTTATTTTGTTTTCTTGACTTATACAGGCTGTTCAACGATTTCGAACGTTGACGTTCGAATAGAAAATTACATTTAAAACAAAAACAAAATTCTAAAATTTGTTTTTGGTTTAAATGTAATTTTCTATGCGAACGTTAATGTTCAAAATCGTTGAACAGGCTGATAATTATTATTTTACTATTACAATGCAACTTAAAATAAATTTTAATGATTTTCTCAATTAATAAAAGGCATTTTAAATTTGGTTATATTTTTTCACATTTGGTAACTTTTTCAAAAATTTTGGTTGTAAAAATTGTATTGGTTGTGGCAGCACTGAACACAAGACACCTCATTCTCTGCTTTTCACAACCGCGACGACTGTTAACAGCTCAAAGCCGACGGAGACTGCGCGGTCATTATCTCTGCTTTGTATGAACAAATTTTCTATTACTGTTTTTACAAAGAAATATTAACTTTTTTGCTTAGATTTTAAAATTTTCTAACAGAGTATTGTTTTAATTTTATTTTTCTATAAAAATCAGTAATTTTTAAAAACTTTTTACTGGGTTTTTAATGAATTTAAAGGAGTATTTCTTTAAGACGTCCACGCACTTTGAAAATTTCTAGAAACTAAAAGGAATTGGGAAAGGAAATTTAGCAAAAGAGAGCTAAAAAAAACCTGCTGGTTTAACTTTAGTGTGAGAGTGAAAGAAACAGATAGTGCGAGCAAATGAAGAAAAAAGCTTTTATTACAATAAGAAAAGATGATTAGTGAAATTATTAGGTTTGTTTTATGCGATGAGAGGGGAAGTAGAAAAAGTTCAATTTTGTTTTCTTTATTACAAATCGGGATGAGTAAATGCTAATAATAATAAAATTTTTGTATAACATGATTATTTATTTTATAAAATGTATTCGTCTAAAGAATTGAATAAGAAAAGGATCAATATTATTATTATTGCCACGGATGGGTAAGTGTAACTGATACGGAAATTAAAACATTATATAATTTTATATATAGGAAATTTCATGTAAAAATTTTTATATTTTAACTAGAAAAAAATATTTTAATAGGTACATACTAGGGTGATCGATTATTCGACTTTTTTTAATAACTTGTTTTCGATTATTCCGAATAGTTGATATATTAAAAAAACCGGTTTTCGGTTAAGCATTTAAAAAAACGGTTAACCGGTTTTAATTCGAGCACATAAAAAAAAATACAAAAATCAGATTAGTTTTTGTAATAAAAAGTGAATTAGAATAAAAATAAAACAATTCACGAAGGTAAGGAACCAACAAAATACATAGATATGACTGAAGGTATGTTCAGATCTAACAAATATTTTTAACAATTTCTATTTATTTGCTATGCTTTATGTCTAAGATGATAATTGTATTTATGTATGATGTAGTTAATAAACAGTTAAATAATGTTTGCTCTAGCCAAACAATTCTTTAAGAAAACTAGTGGTTACGTGTACGACGTCAATAATTTAATAGGTGTGGACATAGCTGTAGAAATTTTGAAAAACTTTGGTTTTAAAAAATTATAGGAATTTAATAAATTTATTATTTGAGATATTCTCGCAAATTTATTTCAAAGGAGTTTTAATTTGTTGGTGGCTAAGCATGTGTATATGAATCAGTAAACCTTAGCCATATTTTTGAAAAGTTGCAAACAAAATCTCTTAGCCAGGATTATATATTTCAAATTATTTTGTTTCAGCATTATAGAAACAATAGTAATATGAACATGCTTTTTGTATGAAATATCTCTCAATTCGTCGATCACAATTTAAACCCTTCCATGAGATTGTTTGATTCCTTCAATTTTGTCTTAAGTTCTGGGTAATTTAATAAATAAAACTGAAGAATTTATCCATATCGTTGATTTCGCCGGTATGATGTAGTTTTAAGCATGAATATATGCTAGAACTTCTTAAGAGTTTTTAATTCTTTATTGGCAGCATATTTTAGTAAATTATTATTTTCAGTCTCTTAAAAACTACTTGGAACTAAGTCAAGTTTTACTTGGCGTATATTTATGTCAAGCTTGTAGACTAATTAAAAGTGAACTATAAGTCGTGACATTGAAGAACCTTTGCAGCTTATCATTTTAGGGCCGTTTAAGCATCATTGTCTTTTAAATCAGTTCGATATTATCACCAGAGATAACATCTTTATAAAGATATATAAAGTATTTAGAATACTGTCAAATTGCTAACTACTTTTTAAGCTGAACTTTTTTTTTGTAATATTTTGAATTGTATTTGGTTATATAAGTGATTTGTATTTACATTGCTCATAATGCTTTTTTGACTTTTGTTACATTTTGTTTTGACATTCTTTATAAAAAGTTTAAGTTTGCCAAATATTCAATTAGAAAAATACTTAAATTACGGGTACATTTATAGCAAAAGTAAGGAAAACGTATATAAATTACACATTACTAAAATAACCGGTTTATTTTACTAAAATAACCGGTTTATTCGATATTCGAAAAATGTATATTTTAAAATATTCGACTTGGGCAAACCTAAAATAACCGATTAAAACCGGTCGAGCACTATTCGATCGATTGATCTCCCTAGTACATACATATTTGAATAATCACATTCATGAGAACAAACTAAGAAAGTTAATACTGTTCAATATTTAGGTGTATATTAACAAAGCATGCTAACAGAGAATCAACATAATCATTTTCTTAAAGCAAAGTCAGTATGAGCCGTAGGCCTTTGGTATAAATTTGTTCAATAATTGCTCATATTTATATACTTATTATACATAGAAATAAGCATCGACGAAATTCTATAGTAAATTAAGTTTAATAGAACAAGAAATAATGTATCACGCTTTTCGCACATGTAACACTTTTTTTCTTACATTCGTTAAAGTTAAATACAACAGCTGTATATTTTTTAACGACTTACTTTTTCTTCCTTTTTTGATTAAAAAAAAAGAATGGAAAAGTTCTTACGAAACGTTATCATGAAAAAATAAAGATAAATTCTCCATTAAATTTCTCAATTTTCCTAGAAAAATTCCCTTGTAAAACAGAAGGGAGTTTATAAAAAACTGTAGGTAGGGCTTTTGAGGGAAGCTGAAAACGAGCTCCATGTGGCCTCCAAATAATTATGTAACTGAGAGAAAAAATTTTTGTTGTCAATATTCTTAAAAGTAATTGATTACCGACACTAACGTCTTTTGAATTACATAAAGGTTTGGAAAGACCAAAAAAATTAAGTTCGGCAAAACGCTGCAAAAAAAACACTTGCAAGACTGCAATATTCTTTTTAAATTTTATTTTGAATTAAACTACTTTAACTTGTTGCACAGCACAACAAAACAAAACTTAATGTCGGGCGGAATTTTTATTGAAGAATTTTTTTAAGCAAAATTTATGATTTTAATTTAAAGTATTGTGGTTATTTTGTTGAACTGTTTATGGTTTTTTATCCAAATTTTTAATATTTTTAATCAGGCTTAAGTTCATTAAATTTAATTTTCATTAAATTATTTTTATGAAGAAAGGAATTTTACAACATGAAAATTAATTAAAATTGTTATTGATAATCTTTCATTCTTGACCGTGGCCGGGGCCGGGGCTCGAACCGCGGCCGGCAGGTTACCATGACTTCAAGAAGAATTCTTGACAAAAGTACGAAAAAACAGAAGTAAGGAAAAACATGTAAAATCAATTAAAAATCGATAATCATTCAAAAAAGCAAATTTTGATCCTCCAAAGGTTAAAATACAATTTGGTTTAAGGATTGATGTTTGATATTGACGTCAGCAGTCGTCGATGGCTGCAAGTGTAAGACGGCAAATCCATCTGAGGAGATCGTGTGGTTACGATCGAAACATGTCATGGTAAACTGCCGGCCGAAGTTCGAGCCCCGGCCACGATCAAGAATGAAAGGATTATCAATAACAATTTTAATTAATTTTCATGTTGTAAAATTCCTTTCTTCATAAAAATAATTTAATGAAAATGTTGTTTTTTATTTGGCCAATTATGAAAATTAAATTTAATGAACTTAAGCCTGATTAAAAATATTAAAAATTAAGATTTTAATATAAAAAAAATATACCAAAAATGCAATAGATTTTATTTCTCTGTAGAAAAGAACTATATAAAAATTGTTTCCCCATAGAAAAAATCACAAGAAATGTTTATGGTATAGAATTAGCGTTGCCAGGCGGCCTGTATTGTCCAGTTACTAGCTCAAATTCAATTTGTCCAGTTAAATAAAAAAAAATTTTAAATTTTAGATAATTTTTTCATTAAATATATACAAAAGATAACTAACGTACAAGATACTTATAGATAAATTGATTTCGTTTGTTTTTTCGATACCTTTTTGTAAAAGTACCTTAAATAATCTATACTCACAAAACAAGGTATAGAATGTCCTTCCGAAATTTCAATACGATTAAATTTTGATGAAAGCTTCAAACATTTTTGCTTACAGCTTCTAGAATGTTGTTGCGAAATTTCAATACGACTAAATTTTAATGAAAGCTTCAAACATTATTAAACATTTTCGCTTACAACTTAAACAAAAGTTAGTAAATTCTATTAATATCAACACAAAATTAGTACTTATATCTAATTGACCATGATATAATTAACCAAAATACATCATAACCAATCAAAAAGTCGATTTAAATTTTTTTTGTTATTCACGGCCTTTAAGATTTTAGGTGACGATTATAATCGGACATTAGACTGGTGTTGCTTTTTGAACTATCGTATAAATGTATTTTAAAAATGTCCAGTTAATTTTCCCAAATCCCCACTGTCAAGTTATTTCAATTTTGGTTTCTGGCAACCCTATATAGAAAACATTTACCACTCACGATACACTAATGGCTCGATTACAAATGGCAATACTTCTTCCATTGTGTCGCTAGTTGCCAAATTTATAATACGTTGGCAACTCTTAACTTTCAGGTTGTTATTTCTTTTGACACATTTCTAAAATATTGGCAGCCATGAACTTGTAGTTGCTGCTAATATTTTTTAAAGAAAAGAAGGCGGCAAAACTTAAATGTAAGTATATTTTTTATAAAATGTTTGTGTTTTTTATTGACCGTTAAAATCAAAAGTTGCATTTCTTTAGGTATCACCCGCCAATTTGGTGGGTATTGATAAAAAAACAACGCAAAAAAAATTTTAGGGCCATCGGCGAAGGCTCAGCCGTCCCTAACGCCCACCAAAGTTTGAGAAAAATTATATTTTACATGAAATCTGACTTTTATGTTTCATAACTTATTAAATATTAATTTTGTAGAATTGTTCTCAACAATTTTTTCCTTAATCTCTTATTAAACAAAATAAACTGAAAAATATCGAATAGGCCACTACAAAAAATTACATTTTTAATATATTAAAGAAACGCATTTTCTATGAATCACGTATCTTTAATTTTGTTAAAAACCATTTTTACCTGGTGTTTTAACCTAATTCATATATAACATATATTCGCGTTACTCAAAAACGGTTTAGATTACTGATTAAACTTATAAAACCGAAACACCGCAATAAAATTACCTTTAAAAGCCTAAAAGGTTTTTCTTATATGTGCAGTCATTTTAGAAACTTAATTTTTTTAGCAAAAAATAAATCATTTTTTAGCCAAATTTCAAAATTTTTGTTCTTTAAAAAATCATAAAAAAAACGGAAGATGCAGCTGTGCTTATAATTTTTTTTAGACATATAAAAAACGATATTTGCAAACAAAAAAATTGTTCTAAAGAAAAAATTCGCATTAATGCTGCTGTTTGCTCTTTTTTTGGTTAATTTTTGTTAAATATGTGATTTGGAGAAAACTTGTTCAGACAAAAGTTGTTGGAAACTTCACTAATAACATCTTCTTTGTAAACGATGTTTTTTTAAAAATAATATTTTCCAAGTTATGAGGCATAAAAGTCGGACTTAACGATTTTTTCTCAAACTTTGGCGTTTTTTATCAATAACACCGAATTGGGGGGTGAGAGCATGGAAAAATAGAAAAAAATATGCTCCATACTGTTAACGACCACCCTAATGTATATATTTTTTTAATTTTAAATTCAAAATGGTAAAAATAATAACTCTAGAAAAAGGTTTAATCCATGAAATGGAAAATAAAAGTCAAATTGCTCGTGGTGTTCGGTCTTTTGGTAAACAGAAGCCAGGGGGCAAATTACGGCATTCGATATCGATCGAAATTACAATGCAATTTAAAATGAAATTTCGATTTATATCGAATGCCATAATTTGCCCCCAGCACTGAAGCTATATGGAAGCGTATAAAATTTAAAAGTTTTGCCAACAAATGTGGGAACATATACATAAAGTCAAAATCAAAGAAAAAAAGTGTATACAATACCGATGGAGGATCGGCAAATAAAATGAGTTTTAATTTAATTAATTTAATTTAATTTAAAATCACGTATCTTTAATTTTGTTAAAAACCATTTTTATTATTTATTAAAAAGAAAAAACAAACCGGGCACCTGGTGTTTTAACCTAATTCATATATAACATATATTCGCGTTACTCGAAAACGGTTTAGTTGATTGATTAAACTTACAAAACCGAAACTCCGCAACAAAATTACCTTTAAAAAAAAAGCCTTAGGTCCGTTTTCACAACTTACCGATAGCTAAAGGTAGGATTTTATCGGCCGTATAAAAACTGTTCCATCATTAAAACTTTACTTTAACCTACCAGGTAGAGTGAACCTTAATTTACTTTATCGCTCACTTTAGGTAAAAGTAAAGTTTTAATAATAAAAAACATTTCATAAGGCCGGTTAAAGTCTACTTTTAGCTATCGGCAAGTTGTGAAAACAGGCCTTAAAGTTTTTCTTATATGCGCAGTCATTTAAGAAACTTAATTTTTTTAGCAAAAAATAAATCATTTTTTAGCCAAATTTCAAAATTTTTGTTCTTTAAAAAATCATAAAAGAAACGGAAGATGCAGCTGTGCTTATAATTTTTCTTAGACATATAAAAAACGATATTTGCAAACAAAAAAATTGTTCTAAAGAAAAAATTCGCATTAATGCTGCTGTTTGCTCTTTTTTTTTGTTACTTTTTGTTAAATATGTGATTTAGAGAAAACTTGTTCAGACAAAAGTTGTTGGAAACTTCACTAATAACATCTTCTTTGTAAACGATGTTTATGTAAAAATAATATTTTCCAAGTTATGAGGCATAAAAGTCGGACTTAACGATTTTTCTCAAACTTTGGCGGACGTGAGGGACAGTTTAGTCATAAAACTTTTTTTCTCAAACTTTGGCGGACGTGAGGGACGGTTTAGCCTTCGCCGATTGTCATAAAACTTTTTTTGATGTCGTTTTTGATCAATAACACCGAATTGGGGGGGAGCATGGAAAAAGAGAAAAAAATATGCTCCATACAGTTAACGACCACCCTAATGTATATATTTTTTTAATTTTAAATTCAAAATGGTAAAAATAATAACTCTAAAAAAAGGTTTGAACTTTTAATCCATGAAATGGTAAATAAAAAGAAGCCAGGGGGCAAATTACGGCATTCGATATCGATCGAAATTACAATGCTATTTTAAATGAAATTTCGATTTATATCGAATGCCATAATTTGCCCCCAGCACTGAAGCTATATGGAAACGTATAAAATTAAAAAGTTTTGCCAACAAATGTGGGAGCATATACATAAACGCAAAATTAAAGAAAAAAAGTGTACACAATACCGATGGAGGATCGGCAAATAAAATGAGTTTGGCTCCGATTTTTTACATATGGAGCTGGCCGCATGCTCTTGATCTGCGAAAAAATGTCCACATAACTGATCATATCTTTTAATTTTATTTTATTTAACTTTTTATTTACTATAAGTCACTTTTTTAGTTTTCTTTTCAATTTGTTCTTAAGCATTATTGATACTTTTTGGCAACTAAATAATGTTGCCGCAGCTAATAAAATTTTGAATTTAGTGGAGTTGTTTTTGACAACGTAACGGAAGTTGTGTTGGCATCCGTAATTAGGCCACAAGTTACTTAATCCACATAAAAATTTTTCAAAATGATCTCAGACCCAACAAAGTAACTTAACAAAAAAGAACAATTTTGTTTTAAAAATGCTTCTAGTTATCCTAAGCGGCTTGTTATTACATACACCACTTAGAAATTGATATTTCTGTTATGAACAAACCAACATAAATTGGGCGTAGAATGCACCGATTTTCATTTAATTTTGCATAAAGTAGTTGTTAATGACTTGAATTCAGACTTCTAAATTTCATGAAGATCGTTCCATAATTTGACATACGCCCCATAAAAGGTCTACGTTTTGAAAACACTAAAGGGGCTTTAATTCTTTTTAACTTTGGGTGTGTGTGAAACGGTAGCTAGTATAAATTTTGACATTAGCGTAGAAATTCTTGACAATTTTAATTCACCATAGAACTTTGCTACCGTTTCACACACACCCTTTGTTAATAATTTTTTTTTTTTTTTGTAAAATTTTTTTTACATTACTTTTAATTCTTTTAGAGTTTGTAAAACTTACCTTTAAAAAATTCTTTATTTTATCCTATATATAATTCAAATTTCTTTTAATCTACCTTTTTTTGATATACATATTAATTAATTTCATTTATACTCTCATTTAATTTTATTAAATTTTTACACATTTCTTAAAAAAGGCCATATTTTGTGGTACTTTACCATCTTAAATTATTTATTATTATTTTTTCTTTCTCAAAAACAAAGCTTTTTCACTTTTTAAAACTATTATTTCTTTAATTTTCATTTAATTTTATTAAATTTTTACACATATCTTATAAAAGGCGATATTTTGTGGTAATTTACCATCTTTATTACAGTGGTATCCCGGTTTAACGTATACTCAGTTTAACGAATTCACGATTTAACGTACGGTCATATTTTTTCCATTGAGTACCTTATATTACGAACAAACAGAAAATTTTTGTACTCTATATAACGAATTTTTACAAAAAAATTTGAAAAAACAAAATAGAATGAATGCAAACATATTTGCATCCATTCTCTTTTGTTTTTGTATACATTTTTACCATATTTTAAGAGCGATTTTACTGAAAACAACGACTTAAGAGAAGTATTTTCTTTTCTTACAAAGAAAGCAAAGAAAATACTTGCTCTCGAAAATAAAAATGTGTACGTTACAAAAAATTAAAGCACTTCGAAAACAGACAAATAGAAAGGATTATCTTTAATAACTTGAATATGTTTTACGTTTTTTAAGTTCATTATTAAAAGTTTTGTTCTCCACTATATACTCATTTAATTTAAAATGATATGAAGTATTTATTTTTTGTTTGTGTTATGGTGGGAAATAAACGAATTTACTTTGTTTTAATAAAATATTATTGTTTTATTGATAAAAAAAACTTCGGGATTTAACGAATTTTTGATATAACGAAAGGGCCTGACAATATATAATTCGTTAAACCGGGATACCACTGTAATTTATTATTGTTTTTTTCTTTCTCAAAAACAAAACTATTTTCATATTTACTTTTAAATCTCTTAATTTCCAATTAACAAAAATCCAAGCAAGCCTTTTTCTCTTTCACTTTTCTTGCTTTTAGCTAAGACACTTTGCTTTTGCTTATTGAATTTTCTTTTATTTCCTCAAATACATACTAAACAAACACATTCCCATTAATAAAAAAACACAACACAACACACCTCATTCTCTGCTTTCCACGACGCGCCGACTGTTAACAACTTAAAGCCGACGGAGACTGCGCATTCATTATCTCTGCTTTGTATGAACAAATTTTCTATTACTGTTTTTACAAAGAAGTATTAACTTTTTGCTTAGATTTTACAATTTTCTAATAGAATATTGTTTTAATTTTATTTTTCTATAAAAATCAGTAATTTTTAAACACTTTTTACTGGGTTTTTAATGAATTTAAACGAGTATTTCTTTAAGACGTCCACGCACTTTGAAAATTTCTAGAAACTGAAAAGAATAGGAAAAGGAAATTTATCAAAAGGGAGTTAAAAACAACCTGCTGGCTTAAGCTTTAGTGTAAGAGTGAAAGAGACAGATAGTATGAGCAAATGAAGAAAAAAGCTTTTATTACAATAAGAAAAGATGATTAGAGAAATTATTTAGATTGTTTTATGCGAATAGAGGGGAAGTAGAAAAGGTTCAAATTGGTGTTTTATCGAAAACAGGGATGGGTAAGTGCTAATAATAATAAAATTGTTGTTTAATATGTTTATTTATTTTATAATATATATTCATGAAAAGAATTGAATAAAAAAGGTTCAATTAATAGGTTCATATATATTAATGACCAGCTCACTGCATATAATCGTAGATTATTATGGAACGCCAAAACCAAAGCTAAAGAATGTGGTTGGAAATTCGTTTGGGTTAGAAATGGAACTATATGTGCAAAAAGAAATGAAACGTCATCGCTAATAATGATTAACAATAACGCCGATATTGAATTTATAAACATGATTTAACTAATAATAAAAATAAATAAATAAATAAATAAATAAATAAATAATAAAGAAAGTCAAGAAAATAAATAATAAACAAACAAACATAAATATTATCACAATAATGAATACCCCTAGAAATTTAATTTTAAACTCGTTTAATGATCTCAATAATAAAATTCTAAGTTATCCCTTTTCAATAATATGCTTAAATATACGCTCTCTGAGAAAACATTTTCATACCTTTTTATCGACCATAAATAGCATTATAGATAAAATATGTTTCATCGTGCTTGTTGAAACAAATATCACTAATGAAGAAGTTCGTTTCTATAACATCCGTGGTTTTAATTCTACATTCCTAAACAGGGAAAAACGCAAAGGTGGTGGTATAGTTGTATATGCAAGAGAAAGTATTAATTACACACAGCTCTACCCAAACATAACTTCATTTGAAATGATACAACTAGAACTTGAAATAAATAATAAGCCCCTCTCCCTTATGGCGATCTACCGACCACCAAATAACAATAGCAATATATTTATAAAAGAACTGGAACAAACCTTTAAACATATTAAAACAAAACAAAACATAGTAATCGTGGGTGATATGAATATAAACATACTTAAAGAAAATAATGTTGTATCAAGCTATAACGACATGCTGATGTCAAATGGGTTGCAAAGCTTAATAAACGAACCAACACGCATTGATATCAACAAAAGCACACAAACATGTATAGATCACTGCATCGTTAAAATAGTAGGAGCTAATACTTCAGTTACAGCTGCTGTAATAAAAACTACAATCTCTGACCACTTCGCAACCATCTGTTGCATCGAACATGTTGCAGCGAACAATGATAACAATCATCAGAGGTCCCCAGCATGTTTCCAGGAAGACACATATATAAGTACAGGTAAAGTAAACAGGCTCATACAGGAGACAAATTGGAACAATTTAATCGTCCAAAATAACATTAACAATACCTATAACAATATATTAAAAAAATTTTGTGAAATATATGAAAAATCAGAAATGAAGAAAAAACTGTCAAAAAAACGATCTACAAATCCATGGATTAATGACGATATAGTTAAGTGTTGTGAACAAAGGGATAAACTTTACAAAAAATGGTCAAAAAACAAGAGAAACCTTACATTTGAACATGAATACAAGAAATATAGAAATTTTACAAATAAAAGAATAATATATGAGAAAAATAAATATTACAGGCAAAAATTTTTTGAAAATCGTAACAATCCACGCGTAACTTGGCAACTAATAAATGAAATCAACGGCAAGACATTAAATAATATAGACGATATAATATTAAAAAATTTCAAGAATCAAGATATTGATAACATATTAGCAAATTTTGCAATTAATTTTAATCAAAATGTGTTAAAAATAACTCACGCATGTGACATAAAAACAATCAACCACCCAGAAATAACAGTGCCAAATTCGATGTACATTGAGCAAACAAAATTAAGAAGAAGTATTCAATATTCTGATAAATCTAAACAAAAACAAAGGCCCAGGTATTGACGGAATCAGACCCAAAGATGTAAGAAATAACGCTCTAATATTTACACCAGTAATAACAAATATGATAAATCAAAGCATAAATTTTACAACCATACCAAAATTATTAAAAACATCAGTGGTTAGGCCCGTGTACAAGAGCGGAAAAAAAGATAATGTAAACAATTATAGACCAATATCTATATTATCCGTGATAGAAAAAGTGTTAGAGGAAATTGTTGTGAAAAGACTGATGATATTTTTAAAAAAGTATAAAATAATACACCCAAGCCAATTCGGGTTTCAAAAAGAAAAAAACATTAATCAGCTACTTGGTAAATTTTCTGATGAAATCAATGGAGCTCTCAGTAATGGCGAACAATGTCTAGTTTTATTTATCGATTTTAGTAAGGCATTTGACACCTTATCACATGTAAAACTTCTTTCGATATTGGAAAGAAATGGAATAAGAGGAAATGTTCTGTCCTGGTTTGCAGACTACCTAAAACTCCGAAAATATTGTGTTAAAATTATGAAAAAATATAGTGACGAAGTCGAATCAAAACACGGAGTTCCACAAGGATCCAAACTAGGTCCTCTATTATATCTAATATATGCAAACGATTTGCTAAACACCCTCGAAAACTGTAACACATATGCATATGCTGATGATACGGCAATCGTAGTGAAAAACAAAAACATTGAAACAGCCACAAAAATCATGCAAAATCAACTGGATAACGCATCGAAATGGTGCCACGATAACGGTCTAGTCATCAACGCATCAAAAACAAAACTAATGCACATTAGACAACCACATCTTAAGCAAATTAGCATTAAAATCAAATACCACAACATAAATTGCATACACCACAAAACAAACAATAATAACGACCAATGCAACACAACTATTGAATTAGTAAACACGTATAAATACTTAGGTGTTTATGTGGATAACACGTTTAAATGGAAAGTCCATATACAAGAGCTACGAATGAAACTTCGGAAAGCTGCTTTCTCTTTATACCACCTAAGCTACGCGGCAACAAGTACGGTACTGCGCCAAGTCTACTTCTCACTTGCTGAATCTTACATACGTCACGGCATAGCGGCCTGGGGAAATTCTTCCCACTGTAAGAGTCTACAGCAGTCTCAAAACAAATTGCTAAAAATACTATACAAAAACCTAGAAAATACAATCAGCAACCCCAACCACACTGTCAACAGATATAGCAACGATCAGCACCAATTAAATCTATTAAATAATAATGTAATTAACCGCACAAGTACTCTCAACATTCAAAACTCATACACACACAATAATAATAATAACAACTCGGCAATCAGAAGCAACAATATATCAAAAAACCTACCACGCCTACTTAATGTGCTTAATGTCAAAAATATATATCGACTAACAATACTGACTGATTTAAACGACTCCCGGCTTCTACAAAATATAAACCATCGATACAATACTCGACTTCGTTCTGATAATAGATTCAAAATTGAAAAAACGAGAAACAGCTATGGTGACAGAACCTTGAAAGTTATACTTCCTTCCATCTATAATGAAATGCCAACACAACTATTTAATACAACGGATAAGTCGAAGGCCAAGAAACTGTATAAAAAATTTTTTATAACGTCCCAATAATCCCATTAATTTTATTTATGAATATTTAATTAATTATTATTCAATTCATCCATATAAATACTTAAACATTAAACATTAAACATTAAATATGAAATGAAATCTCTTAGAATATTATCTACCTGCAGACAAGCCACAAGGCTTCGCGGGTGTTTAGTTAAATTAAGAATAAAAAATAAATATTATTACCACGGATGGGTAAGTGTAACTGATACGGAAACTAAAATCTTATTTGCATGTACATAATATGTGGAAAAATAATGAAAAGTATGAACATTTTTATATTCTAACCAAAATAAAATATTTTAATAGGTTCATACATATTTGAATCAAAAGTAAACTGTTATTATTTTTTTGTACTAGAGGCGGGTACCGTTATTGATTTGGAATTTTTAAGCAAAAGAATAGATTAAATTAAAACGTAAATACACTAGTCGGCATATGTATTTTGACGAAATAAAAATCGTGCATTTTTCCGTTTGATTTTTAAACGGCTTTGTTAAAAATTCTTGTTTATTTTTTCCTTTTTTTTATAACTTATACAAACTTCAAAATAAGCAAACAAATATTATTTCATAGAAACTTAAAAAGATTTAAAAAAATCAAACGTTAAAATGCACGATTTTTTTTTTTTGTCAAAATACTTATGAGGGCTAGTGTAAATTAAACGTTTTGGTCATTAATTTTTTAAGATTTTTTTCCCCAAAAATAAATATATAAAAGGAAAATTTTGTGGGCATTTTTAAGAAGCTATCGCATGAATCGAAAAAAATTTGTAAAAGTTAACTCAAGTGAAATGTGTAGACACTTTGCTTTTGTTTATTGACCTTCCTTTTATTTCCACAAATACATACTAAACAAACACACTCACATTAATAAAAAAAAAACAACATAATTCAGCGGGAAAAAGAAGGAGTACGGAGGCCTTCTAGAAGGTCTTTAACAGTTAGACAAGAATAGAAATTAAATTAAAAAATATTTTAAGCTGGACTGAAGTAAGAGGTCTTTTGAATTCTTCCGCTGGGAAGACACCTCATTCTCTGCTTCCCACAACCGCGACGATTGTTAACAACTTTAATTCCACGGAGACTGCGCGGTCATTATCTCAGCTTTGTATGAACAAATTTTCAATTACTGTTTTTACAAAGAAATATTAATCTTTTTGCTTAGATTTTATAATTTTCTAATAGAATATTGTTTTAATTTTATTTTTTTATAAAAATCAGTAATTTTTTAAAACTTTTGAAGGGGGTTTTAATGAATTTAAAGGAGTATATCTTGAAGACGTTCACGCGCTTTGAAATTTTCTAGAAACTAAAATGAATAGGAAAAGGAAATTTAGCAAAAGGGAGTAAAAAACAACCTACTGGTTTAACTTTAGTGTGAGAGTGAAAGAGACGGACAGTGCGAGCAAATGAAGAAAAAAGCTTTTATTACAATAAGAAAAGATAAAGTAAAATAAATTTTATTTAGTTTTTTTTTATTGAAAACTGGGATGGGTAAGTGCTAAAAATAATTAAATTTTTGTTTAATTTGTTTACTTATTTTATAGTATGTTTTTGAGTAGGTGAGTTGCAAAACTCGTTTGTTTCAAAAATTAAAAAAATTGATATAACAACCGATCTAGACAGATATTTTAGCACTTTATGAGAATAAATATATAGATTGTATCGAATCATGTCCTTTTCTATGTTTTTTTGTGACTTAAAATTGCAGTTGGTAAAAAAAATGGTTCGTTCCACTCAACAGACATTTTCAAAACTATCTCTTTGTATTTTGTGTAACAAAGCTCGCTGGTTCACTGGTTTAAACTTTGTGGTAGAAGTGCACCAAGATATCTTTGATTAAATATAGTCGAGTTAGGGAATTTAAAACTGCAAATTTGTAAACAAGTTCGCTTTGGCATTTTTGTCTTTTATAAATCGTATACTGAAAAAAATTTTTTTAGGGATGTTCTTATATATTACTGGAGTCTGTTTGTTGTAGCTCCTGTGGTGAAAGCACTAAGTGAGCTAAATTTTAAATTCCAACTTTCAAGGCGAAAGCTAATAGAAAAAAAGAAAAAGGAACTAGGAAAAATGCATGACATTGTTCCAGATATACTTTCTATCAATGAGGGAGTTTACCCTAAAAATGATTTTTGAAAAATTTTATCTACTCACTTGGAGAAAATTGGAGAGAAAATAAAGACTTGCAATTTTATATTCTTGGAGAAAAAAATATTGATTATGGAACGGAAAAAAACAATGACGAGAAGACTGAAGAAAAAGATTTCAAGGAGATAAACTACACTAAGTCACATTTTGAAAACTTTTCAAAAGACCGCAAAAATTTTAAACAAAAAAATTTGCCATTCCCGAATAATTTTTATGACTCTAATATGTTTTTTTATGTCGATAATAGCCTTAATAAAATAACGTTATATAAGGTAACATACGTTTACTTATTATGTTGGACTTGGTGTTCTTTACCTTCCAAGTTGGTATTGATACTGTTCAATCCCTTGACACAACAGCACCAAGTCCAACAACAAATGGTCTGCTATTTCCGAAAATTATTACAAGGCTTACACAAATTTTTTGTTACCTTACTTTTCTCTTCAAAATGTGTTATACAAAATTTTACACGTCACAACTGAAGGAGCATGCGCATGTTTAAATAAAAATATATTTTATTTTCCTTAGAATGGTTAACAAAGTTGGTCGAAATATTTGACTAAATAACAAGTTAGAGTGCTATATTCGGCTGTGCCGAATCTTTGATACCCTCCACCATGTTTAAGGAGTAATATCTGTATGATGTCTTTTTATTATTATTATATTAAACTGTGACGATTTGTTATTAATTATGGTTTTAGGAGACTAAACTGTTTTCCGGGAGTAGGGCATATATGGGGCCTAGGGTAAATTATGTACCGATCTTGACGAAATTTCACAGTATCCTATAAAATTGTGACGAGCCAAAATTTGTTATGATTGCATTATTTTTTACGGTTTTAGGCGTACTAAACTGTTTTCCGGGAGTAGTGTTTATATGGGGCTTAGGGTAAATTATGGACCGACCTTCGCGAAATTTTACAGTGTAATTTCTAGTCGAATAAAACGGACTTGTGCAAAATCTTATGTCATTCCGTGCATTTTTGCATCATTTATGTTAGTTTTTGTAACAAAATTATCAAGTTTTTGAAGGTGGTGGTTCCACATTTTGATTCATAGCTCTGGTCCTACTGAACCGATTTTGCTGAAATTTAATCTTAAACTGCTTAGGATAACTACAAGCAATTTTACACCTAGTTTGTTTATTTCTTTTGAGTTTTTCGAAAGTGAGCGTGTTTTCAACAGACGGACAGACAGACGGACATGGCTAAATCGACTTAGAATTACTCAAGCAGCCAGAATATATATACTTTATGGGGTCTGAGATGAATAATAAAAAAGTTTCACACGGAATGACAAACTTAGTATACCCTCTTCACAACTAATTGTGGTGGAGGGTATAAAAAAAAATAGGAACAAAATGGCAGTGTTTTAATTTATTTATTTTGAAAACAAAAGACCTCACTTTACAATTTACAAAAAAGGATTCTTGACATTCTTTGTCCCTACGCACATTCTCCTGATTCTGCACAAATCTAGTGGCAAACAAATCTAAGTACACTTGATTCCCTTTGTATCTAAGCAAGTTGGACTTGGTATTGTTTTTAACTTTTCTATCTCGAAAACTTCATTAGATAGGAATTAAGGGAATCTACACATCCGATTCCAACTGTATAAAAAACATATTTTGAAAAAAAATGTTACTTGGGGTAGTTATCTCCCACCAACAGAACTGCTGTAACATTTTTTTAGCACTGTTTGCCTAATTTTAATAAATTTTATATAACTTTCAAAATATAGCAAGTTTAATGATTAATTTTCCTGATGGGCTAAAGTGCGTTGCAAAACTAGTTCGATCCCATATAGATCGTAGCAAAACTAGTTTCTTTCGAAAATTCGTAGCAAAACTCGTTCGTTACAAAATTATATCTATTATTTTTCTATATTTCAGTTGGTTTCAATTTTTCAACTGTTGAGCTATTAATCAAGAATGGCATAACACTTCAAAATCAAAATAGTTCAACTAATTTGGTCCATTTAATCCGGCGCTATATGTTTTTTGCATTTTCCCAAAATTGGAAAATAGAGTAACGAACGAGCATCTCACCTACATTTGTTAAAGGAATTGGAAAAGAAATGGATTAGTATTATTATTATTATTGTTGACCGATTAGTATTATTATTAATGTTGCCTTATTGTTTAAAGGTCAAACCGGTCTCGAGTCATAACATTGGAAATTAACGGTACTGAATATATTTCCATCGTAGACCAGTACAATATTATTTCTGGAACTCTTTGGATACTTATTACTATAATCATAAATTAATACCTTTCTGCTAACAATGAAGTTTTTTTTTTGGCTATATTAGGTGACGCAATCAACACTTATAAAAGACTTAGATATATAGTTACCAACAATTTAATGATATATTTTCAAAGCACAAATAAAAACACAAATTTACGCACAAATCGCGGTATGCAAACCGTTACACAGTTGAATCGTTTTTGTGTGTCTCGCAATGTAAATAAAACAAATATCATGGTCGAATTTTTTATCTTTGACGATGAATGGGACACATATGTCCCATGATTTTTCTCGCAGAAGGAGTAACAATTTTAAAATTTAGAAAGCACTTTAGTCTTGAAATGTTGCCATTCCGAGTAAGAATCCATATAAAATTTAAAAAATTGTCAGTGGAAAATTCTTCGTCGTCAAAGGGTTAACCAAAACATTGCAGTTGTATCGATGTTGCCATCCCTGGCTTATAAACATCTGTTTACAAAATAAGAATTACAAAAAAAAAGAACAAGTGCAGTTAGTTTGAATAAAATTGAATTCATTTTTTATTATATATTAATTTAATATTTAAAATTGTTAGAAAACATAATGAAGTATTCGGACGGAGAATTTTGCTAATTTCTAAAGTAAAATTATGTCAGCCAACAAGCAAATAAACAAAAACATATGATTTAATTTGCCCAAATAGCACGATAGTGTGACCGCATTGTACCGATTATTGTCGCAATTGAGTGTCGGCCGATAAGAACCTAAAAAAATTGTCGCAATGTGCGAAGATAATGGGACCACGCAAGAATAAATTGTGCAACGACGACAGAAATCGTCACAGATTGTGCTATTTGAGCTGATAGTGGGATCTTACCTTTACTCAATACATTTTGCTTTTAAATGATGAGATTTTTCTCATTCTACATCATTTTTTGCAATGTCGCAATACATTTTATTACCGTGTAAACTAGCCTTAAGTGTAACTCATAGGAAGTAAGAGCAATTCCTATGAAAATTTTTTAATTAAAAACTTTACATTTTAAAGAAAATAAAATATTTTAATAAATACATATTTAATTAGAAGTAAATTGTAATTATTTTTTGTACTAGAGGTGGGTAGCGTAATTGAATTGTAATTTTTAAGCAAAAAAAAAAAAAAAGAATTAGTTATTATTTTTTAATTTTTAAAGAAAATTAAACGTTTTAGCAAATAGCAATATAAAAGGCATATTAAACAAATTTTTGTAAAAGTTTGTGGGCAAAGTACTGGCACTTTTAAGAAACTGTCGCATGAATCGTTTTGATTAAACATTTTTCATATTTTTCTATGCAGATGTTTTTTTTATTTTACACTTATAAACATTAAATTTCAGTTGTAATGCTTTTCTGCTTTTTGAATTTGCTAGAGTTAATAAGCTAGTATTAAGTGCCAGTAATACGAAGTTGATGAGATTTAGGCTTTAAAATAATCACATTTATAATTTCAGTGTATATGTGCATGGAGAAAAATTTTAGAAAATAAATATTAGTGTTTTCACCTCTTCACCCTGTTAAGTCTATAATTCTGTTTTATTTTATTCGATTTTATACTACAAAGCAGGGCTGCCAGTTTTGGGGTTTTGACCCCAAATTAGGGGTTTTCTTGTTGCTAAAAGGGACAAAAATTTGATTTGCGGTTTGGGGTTTACATTGAGGATATTTAAAAAAAAGTAGGATTTTTTGGGGAAATACACGGAAAGAATTATTTACTAAAGCAACAGAAAATATGGCTTGAACCAAGAAAATTTTGCACCATATTCGTCCAAGCCAAAAATGTCTTATTGTAAACATATGTATGTATGTGTGGCTTGGTTTAAGCAAAAAGTTATGACTCAAAGTAAACTAAAATTTAATACAGCTAAAAAAAAATATGTTTTTTCTATAGTTACTTAAAGTAAGGTTTTGTTGCTTATAGCCAATTTCACCAATTCAATTTAAATATCAAACCATATTTAAATATACAGGCGTGTTCTGAGAATCGAAAACGCCAAACGCAAGAATTTGGAAGTTGTTTTTAATACACTTTTAATGTAATTTTTACAATTTTTGCTATAAAATTCTGTTTAATAGAGAATATTTGTATAATATTTGTCATAAAATTCTTTTATTACAGAAATCTTATTAAAAAACGACGTTTAAAATTCTTTTTGCGTTTTCGATTTCTAGAACACCCCTGATAGTTTTTCCTATAATTTTATTTTTATTTAAAATGAAAAACGAATTTTAAACATAAATTGGTATTTAAATAAATTAGTGAAATCGGCTATTAATATTTTACAAAATACGAAGGAAAGCCTGAATTTTTAAGATAAAAACGTGTGGCATTAGTTAGTTTAAGGAAAACTTAATATAAAAACAAGTTAGAGTGCTATATTCGGCTGTGCCGAATCTTTGATACCCTCCACCGACAGTTCGAATGTTTAAGGAGTAATATCTGTATGATGTCTTTTTATTATTATTATCTTAAACTGTGACGATTTGTTATTAATTATGGTTTTAGGAGACTAAACTGTTTTCCGGGAGTAGGGCATATATGGGGCCTAGGGTAAATTATGTACCGATCTTCACGAAATTTCACAGTATCATTTATAGTCCTATAAAATTGTGACGAGCCAAAATTTGTTATGATTGCATTATTTTTTACGGTTTTAGGCGTACTAAACTGTTTTCCGGGAGTAGTGTTTATATGGGGCTTAGGGTAAATTATGGACCGACCTTTGCGAAATTTTACAGTGTCATTTCTAGTCGAATAAAACGGACTTGTGCAAAATCTTATGTCATTCCGTGCATTTTTGCATCATTTGTGTTAGTTTTTGTAACAAAATTATCAAGTTTTTGAAGGTGGTGGTTCCACATTTTGATTCATAGCTCTGGTCCTACTGAACCGATTTTGCTGAAATTCAATCCCAAACTGCTTAGGATAACTACAAGCAATTTGACATCTAGTTTGTTTATTTCTTTTGAGTTTTTCGAAAGTGAGCGTGTTTTCAACAGACGGACAGACGGACAGACGGACAGACGGACAGACGGACAGACAGACGGACATGGCTAAATCGACTTAGAATTACTCAAGCAGCCAGAATATATATACTTTATGGGGTCTGAGATGAATAATAAAAAAGTTTCACACGGAATGACAAACTTAGTATACCCTCTTCACAACTAATTGTGGTGGAGGGTATAATAAGAAACTTTTTGTTGATTTGCTTAACATGTCAATTCAAATAAAAATTAATTGAATTAAACCAAGTTTTCTTAAACACGCAGGAAATTCGATTCTTTTTAATATTTAAGAAAACCAGACTTATATTAAACACATGCAGCTTGATTTGAGAAATATTTTTCTTGTTTTTAATAAAAACAATCTTCGTTTGCATGTCGTGTCTTAAGAAATTTTTGATCATATACCAAAAACGTGAATTTTTAGCTCATAAGATAATGTTCCTTTACTTAAGAAAATTTTACTAAATATTTGTTCGTATTATATATAAGTCAAAATTATAAAACTATTATTGGATTTTCTATTTGAGGAAACGAAATTGCTTACTTTTGAAAATAAATTAATTTTTCTATAGGAGACAACTTAGTTTCATACACACATATACATTAGGATGGCCATTTTTGCATATCACTTAATGTAAATGAGCATCGGGTAAAAGAAGTTTTGTTTTATCTAAAAAAATATCTGAAAAGTTTGAAGCTAATTTATCAATAATATGATTATGTATAATAAGTCCAAAATTTGTACATATACTTATTAGAGGTGTTCAAACAAAATTAAAGTGAACGCTTAAGTCCATGAATGAGCTAATTTTGTTTCTTTGTATATAAAAACATTAATTATGAAGTTCGCTGACAATTGGGCAAAGAAAAGTCTATTGAAAAGTTGAATAGTGAATACAAGGCCAAAAAAATCACTTATTTTAGTTTTTGTAAATTTTTTGAAAGTCGTTAAAGTTGTTATTCTTGATGATAAATTAATACAAAATGTAGATACAACTTTGTTTTCAAAAAGGTATAAAAACCCAAAATCGGCTTAAAATAATGCCCAGACCACAAATGTGCCAATTATTATTTGACCGAGAAATGCAATTTTCAAATTGATTTGTGTAATATCATTTTTTATTCAAGACGCGAAATTGTAAGATATTACCAATTACAAAAAATACAATACGTCACATTATATTGCATTCATTTACGGACGGCTAAGCAACCTGAATTCTTAAAATGTTGAACGTAAACAATTTAGCACTAAACGCTAAAGGCTTCAAACCCGTATTCTTAGGGAAATTAATAAGTAGAAACTGGGAATTATTTCCTTTCGTAGGTTACTTTATATTATATTCAACATTTTTTATTTTTCGAATTTATTCTATGAGTTAAATTTCAGTTATGTATTTTATAAAGCTTTTTTGTAATAGTCTTATTCCTTTATAAAATACATAACTGGAATTTAACTCATAGAATAAATTCGAAAAATAAAAAATGTTGGAAATTAATAAGGCAATGTTCAAATGGATAACAGCGGTTTTTGTGTGAATTTTCAACAACAGCGTAATAAATAAAAGTTTAATAAATTTTGTTATTGCGGTCATGTAAATGTTAATATGTTAAAAAATGTTTTTTGTTGTGATTAACGATACTAACGTCTTTTGAATTACACAAAGGTTTGGATAGATCAAAAAAAAAAGTACGCTAAAACGCTGCATAAAAAAGAACTTGCATGGCTAAGTTGTGAAGAAGTAAACTTAGTTTGTCATTCCGTGTGAAACTTTTTTACTATTCATATCAGACCCCATAAAGTATGTATATATATTCTGGCTCCTTGAGTAATTCTATGACGATTTAGCCATATCCGTCTGTTGAAAATACGCTCACTTTCGAAAAACGCAAAAGAAATGAACAAACTTGGTGTTACATTGCTTTTAGTTATCCTAAGCAGTTTGGGATTGAAGTCCAGCAAAATCGGTTCAGTAGTATCAGAGCTATGAATCAAAATGTGGAAACACCACCTTAAAAAATTTATAATTTTGTTACAAAAACTAACATAAATGGTGGAGCAATGAACGGAATGAGATAAAAAAACAAATAAATGATGCTATCCGAATAAAATTTAATACTTCACAGTGTTATAGGACTAGAAATGACACTGCGAAATTTCGTGATGATCGATCCATAATTTACAATAGGCTCCATATAAAGCCCACTTTGGTAAATTAATTAAATACGCCTAAAACCGTAGCAGATAAAGATATTGCGGTAGAATTTCTTTCAACTTAGCTTCATATGACCAGAAAAAATTTCATGCAATTTTGTGATATACGGTCCATAATTTACCTTAGATCCCATTTTTAGCAGCCTTATTAAATTCACTGTAAACGCTAACACTTATTTCACTACTGTATTGAAATTTATGTTTTTTAATACCAGAAATCACTCTGCAGAATTTTGGGATAATTGGTTCAAAACTTACCATGGCTCCAATATAAACTCCCCTCCTGAAAATCATTTAAGTTCTGCTTAAATTGTTACGAATCATGATATTTTACTCAGGCTAGTTAAAATTGCTAAAAACAAAAGCATAAAACTTTCTGATTGTCGGTCAATAATTTAATATGGGTCCAAACCGCAACCGAATATAGCACTCTAACTAGTTTTATTTTGAATTAAATAACTTTAAACATTTTTTTTTAATTTTTTCTGTAGAAAGCATTTATTTGATTTTAAAGCAGTTGTAAAATTTTCTTTTTGCTGTATAATTCTGTTATTTTGTTGCATTAATTATTATTTTTGATTGCTTTCAACTTTTGTGCAATGGGGGGTTTTACATATTAAATATTTCTTTTCCTTCTTTTCAGCATTTTTGTTATCCAAAATGGAATATGTAAAAGGCTAATTTTTAGTTTATGTTATATATGCTACTTGTTATATTTTTCTGACTTATTGGCCCCTAAGGGCTTAAAAACTGAAGTAAATAAATAAATAAACATTGTTTCTCCATAGAAAAAATCACAAAAAATGTTTATAGTATAGAAAACATTAACCTTTTGCTCTACACTAATGGGTCCATTACGGATAGCAACATAACCAAAGTTGTGTTGCTAGTTACCAATTCTATATTGCGTATGGCAACTGTCAACTTGCAGGTTGTTATTTCTTTTGCCACATTGTTAAAATATTGGCAACCATTAACTTGTAGTTGCTGCTTATATTTTTTTAAGAAGGCGACAAAACTTATAATCAAGTATATTTTTTATAAAATGTTTGTGTTTTCTTTACTTTTAAATTTAAAAATGGTAAAAATAACAACTCAAAAACAGTTTGAATTTTAAATCCATGAAATGGAAAATAAAGTCAAATTGCTTGTGGAGTTCGATCTTTTGGCGAAACAAAAGCCCGCATTGAAACTATATGGAAGCGTATTAAATTTAAAAGTTTTAGCAACGAATGTAGGAACATTTAAAATCAATATTAAAGAAAAAAATATGGCACAAAAAAATGTATACACTACCATAAGTTTGACTCCGATTAAACAGACTGCAGCCGAGCTTTTATATATGAAGCTGTGATTAAATCCTAAAGGACATTTCTTTGGGGCAACCTTAGCAGAAGTTTTGGAACTAGTTTTGGACTAAAAAAAACAAACGGTAGATGCTTTGATATTTCTCTTAAATAGCGGCTAATAGATGCCACGCTTACCGCCTGCCCTTGGTCTGCGAAAAAAAGGTCCAGCGAACTAATTATTTTTTAAATTTATTTTATTTAACTTTTTATTCACTTTAATGGCTAATAAATTTGTGAATGTTTTAACGCTTGTTTAGTTGAACTTAACTTAAACTTATATATAGTTTAAGCTCAACAACTGTAAATCAGTGTCCCATGTATTATATGTAGTTAAACAAATAATATGTGGCAGCACTAGGATAAATCTTGTCAAATTCATATGGTCTGTATTGGTAGATTAAACGCCCAATTTTATGCGTTTAAAGATGGTTTATATGTTTACTGATTAATAGATTTGTTGGTTTAAACACACTTTAAACCAAAAAGAGAGTTAAACTTGGTCTGATTTTTAAACCCTAAGTCACATTTGTTGTTCGTTTTTTTTTTAAATCGTTCTTTGCTATTATCGATAACTTTTTGGCAACTAAACAATGCTGGCGTACCTAATAAAAATTTAAACTTCAGTTGCGTTGCTTTTTGACAACGCAACGGAAGTTGTGTTGCCATTAGGGCTTTCTCCCGGGAATTCCCGGGAATTTCAATTATTTTATTTCCCGTTTTCCCGGGATTTTTCATGCGGGATCCCGGGAAATAAAAAATTCCTCATAATTTCAGAAAATAGCTATTTATACTTTGAAATTTAGCTTACTATTCTCTAAAAATTAGCATCTGTGGATGGGTTGTGGATTATATCAATTACAAGAAGTGAGTATGTACATGTATTTAAATCAATGTTTCCTGACGCAATAAATCTACTAAAAGCAGAATGGGCAGTGCAACAGTTGATAATTATTACATTTAGTGAAGTGAAGAGTTAATAAAGTACATTAATTCAAAATAAGATGCAGGCAGTAAATTTTCATTGTCCATTAACAAGTCTTTAAAATAAGAGATACCTAAACATATCGCTTCTTTATTGCAACATAGTCATATCTACAAAAGCAAACGATCTTGGCAAATTGCGATTTAAGTTTTCAAAATGTACCGATTTAAAGATATATTTTGCTATAACTTCGGTTCAGTTTGAGATATAATACGAGAAGGTATGAAGGAAAACTTTGCTAAAGTAACTTAAAATGTTGAGATATGACTATGATGCAATGAAGGAGCGATATGTTTATTAGGTGATACACACACATTTTCAATTTCAATTTCAATTTGTGTTGGTTTATATACCCGTAAAGTTCGGGGAAACCGAAATAAACTAACATTTTGGAAACTCGTGTAAGATACTACAACATACAACTTGAAAAACACATTGTCCTAAAGATTGCAAATGGACCTAATGAAATGAAAAGGTTTGTAAGAAGCAGTCCGGTTGATGCCAATTTTTGCATCATCCTTAAAATAAATTTGACTGATATAGACGTTGTTTACAAAAAAAGAAAAATTGCTTCTGATTGTGAATCCGAAGCATGCTAAAACGGTGCACTTTTAACTATTTGTCCAACCTCGGTAAAAAAGTGAACGAAATTTTTCGGAAGCATGATAATAAGTAAATAAAATCAGAAATATACTTTTTGACGACTTACTAAGCGCTTTGAGTGTGTCAAAAAGTTATTTTCTAAGCCGTTAAAAATGTTATATATTTATTTATTGTTAAATGAATTAAATTGTTATTTTTTATCTTGTATCTAGAGCATAATAATACTGAATAAAAGCATAATAATAGGGAATAAAGGCGTGAGGTAATAATAATTCAAGTTTCTATTTCAATCTTCAATTAATTTTTTAGCATTGAACCATTTCATTTACTTTCTTTGTAAACAAATTTTTCTGCAAAATAACTTTCTTACATTAATTTTAATTCTTTTAAATTTTGTAAAACTTACCTTAAAAAATCGTTTTTTTTTATCTAATAACTACTTAAAATTTCATTAAACTTTCTTTAATAGTTTTTTTTTATTTATTTTAATATACACATTATTTAATTTCATTTTAACTATTAATTAATTTTATTTCATTTTTACACATTTCTAAAAAAGGCCATATTTTGTGGTAATCTACCATCTTTAATAATTTATTATTATTTTTTTTTTTCAAAAACAAAGCTATTTTCATATTCACTTTTTAATTAACGGGTCTCTTAAATTAGTATCATACAAAAAGCGAAACACTATTTTTTTTACTTATCTTGCTTTAAGCTTAGACACTTTGCTTTTGCTCATGGACTTTCTTTTATTTCCTCAAACAGATACTAAACAAACACACTCCCATTAATAAAAAACACAACACAAGACACCTCACTCTCTGCTTCCCACGACCGCGACGATTGTTAACAACTTAAATTCGACAGAGACTGCGCGGTCATTATCTCTGCTTTGTATGAACAAACTTTCAATCACTGTTTTTACAAGGATATATTAATCTTTTTGCTAAGATTTTATAATTTTCTAATAGAATATTGTTTTAATTTTATTTTTCTATAAAAATCAGTAATTTTTAAACACTTTTTACTGGGTTTTTAATGAATTTAAAGGAGTATTTCCTTAAGACGTTCACGCACTTTGAAAATTTCTAGAAACTAAAAGGAATTGGAAAAGGAAATTTAGCAAAAGAGAGTTAAAAAAACTGCTGATTTAACTTTAGTGTGAGAGTAAAAGAGACAGACAAGTGCGAGCAAATGAAGAAAAAAGCTTTTAATTACAATAAGAAAAGATGATAAGTCAAGGCGAATTGAGTAGTAGTCAATTCGCCTTGATGATAAGTGAAATCATTTGGTTTGTTTTATGCAATGAGAGGGGAAGAAGAAAAAGTTCAATTTATTGAAAACACAGATGGGTAAGTGCTAATAATAACATTAAAATTTTTGTTAAATATATTTACTTATTTTCTAGTGTGTATTCGTAAAAGGAATTGAATGAGCAATGGATAAATATTATTATTATTATTGCCAGGGATGGGTAAATGTAACGGGTAGAAAAATTAAAAAATGTTTAATGTATTAGCGAGGGTTAACATTCAAATAGTGCTATCTGTAAAACCACAATTTTCCAGGAGACCGAAAAAACTGATTTTTTCGATAACTCTAAGGGCTAATAAATAAGAGCAAGTTAAACTCTGACGTTATAAATATATAAAAACGTGGTTCTATTGACCTGCCTTGTTCAAGTATTTTGCAAACATAAGAGTCAAATTTATCAATTTTTTGAATATTCTTTTGTGAAATACCATTTATATGCATTTAAAGTTAAAATTCTGAAAAAGTCGATTTTTTGGAATTTTTATCTAAAAAAGCATCGTTTTAATTTATAGAAAAAAATTGTTTAGCGACATACTTATTTATATATTATTCCGAAATAGAATTTTTTTACACATTTTTTCCAATCGCAAAGTAAGAAACTTACAGCACAGTTTAAATAACCCAATATGTTTATAATTATTGTTCAATAGGAATCCTGAGAGCCGAGCTTGGTAGCCATTATATTTCAAAAAACAAAAAAAAATCATTATTGGGTATTTTCGGCTTTTTTGGGAGTTGAGGGATTCGTTTTGTAAGTTTAAAAAATTGTTTAGCTGGCTTGTATTAAGCACTACAAAATCTATTTACTTGTAAAATTTCATTTAATTTTATTAGCTAATAAAGATATTGTTGCATAACTAAAAATTTATATTATTGGGGTAATTCCATGTCAAATCGACGATAAAGTGGGGTTGGTCATATATTTGCACATCTAGAAGCATTCTACGCGCTGTACCATACAAATATGGCGGTTTTATAAAATTCTTTAATTTGGCCCATGCAGCGCGTTGGATGCTCCTAGATGAGTCAAATGTATGGCCAACCCCACTTTCGGGTTTTTTAGGAACTTCAATAAACTAAACCGTTTATGAGTTACGCGAATAAATGCAGTGCAACCTCCTACATTTTCGAAATTACGGCATATCTCGAAAACAAGAGCTTACCTAAAAAAAATGCTCGCTCCACTGGATTCGGCGTACCCCAATCTATCACAGTGTAATTATTGCACAAAATTTCAATATTAATATTCTATTTTAAGATTATTTTTGCGTGAAGTATTCTCTTAAAAATGACATTAAAATCATCTTCTTATCCAAAGTAGTTTTCGAGATATTGAAGAAATAATCTCAACACATTCGGCTAATTCGGCGAAATTATGACATTTTAAAATTATTTTTGTTCATAAATGTTCCTTATAGGATAAAAGGAACCTTCTCACCAAATTTCATTAAAATCGAAAGGGGTCGAGTCCCACTCTTGGTCGATTTGACATGGAATTACCCATTGACAAAATCTCATAAACACATATTTTGCAAAATGTCTTCGACGAATTTTAAAATTATATTAGATCAAAGTAATAGTTGGGAACACAAAATTAAAATTTTTAATTAATAAGATTTTGCTTGTCGTGCTTATATTAGATTTTAAATAACATTTTTAATATTTTTATCAGGCTTAAGTTCATAAAATCTTATTTTCATTAAATTATTTTATATAGAAAGGAATTTTTACAACATAAAAAGAGTTAAAATTTATTGAATTTTGACTGACAGCCGTCGTCAATGGCGATGAGTGTTAAGAAGCAAAGATCTCTGAAGAGATAGTTTGGTTCCTATCGAAACATGTCAGATTAACCCCTCCTTCAACGTGGGTTGGAGCCCATCGTCAGTCAAGAATAAAAAATTATTAATAAATTTGAATTCATTTTATGTTGTAAAAATTCCTTTCTTCATAAAATAAATTTAATGAACTTTGGCCTGATTAAAATATTAAAAATTTGATTAAAAACCATAAACAGTTCCCATGTTCTGTAACTCTTGCGGCGAGAAACTTTTCGATTGAAATGTGTGAAATGAAACAAACAGCTGTTTTTCTCACTAAACTGTGTCTGTAACTTTTTTTTGGCGAACCTAGCTATCACGTAAGGAAATTACTCACCAATTTACAGAAAAAAAGGTTCTGTAACATATTTGTGAGAAAAGTTCCCGCTTTGAACTGTCAAAAAAACTCACGAATAAAAACGGGGCGAGAAAAAATGTTAACACTAAAAAACAATTTATAATGCAAAATATGCAAAATGGAATATGGTATAGGATAATTTGTAATTTAAGTTATATTTGCCACTTGTTATATTTTTCTGGTTTATTGGCCCCTAAGGGCTTAAAAACTCAAGTAAATAAATAAATAAATAAATATAAAGAATAATAATAATAAATAGAATCTGGGAATTTATTTCTCATGGTAAGTAACATTTATTATATAAATTTTCATATTATTCGAATGTGTATTCTAAGTCAAATTACAATCCTCAAAAGCTTTTATACTTTAATAGTCTTATTCCTTCAATATTTTCCAGGAATATTTTCTATGCATTATTAGAATTTTTCGTTTGTATATTTCTGTTACGGTCAAGAATGAAAGATTATCAATAACAATTTTAATTAATTTTCATGTTGTAAAATTCCTTTCTTCATAAAAATAATTTAATGAAAATTAAATTTGATGAACTTAAGCCTAATTAAAGATATTAAAAATTTGGATTAAAAACCATAAATAGTTCAACAAAATAACCACAATACTAATTATTGTAAAAGCTAAGGCACGAGCTCTATGTGTTCATTTGTCCTTCAAGTTGTGCTAAAAAAGGTCAACAAGAAAAAGAAAGACAAAAATGAAAAAACAAAAAATGTACTTTGGACTTCAGGAAGAATTCTTGACAAAAGTACGAAAAAACAGAAGTAAGGAAAAACATGTAAAATCAATTAAAATGGATAATCATTCAAAAAAGCAAACTTCGATCTACCAAAGGATAAAATACAATTTGGTTTAAGGATTGATGTTTGACTATTGACGTCAGCAGTCGTCGATGGCTGCGAGTGTAAAACGGCAAATCCATCTGAGGAAATCGAGTGGTTGCGATAGAAACATGTCATGGTAACCTGCCGACCGCGGTTGGAGCCCCGGCCACGGTCAAGAATGAAAGATTATCAATAACAATTTTAATTAATTTTCATGTTGTAAAATTCCTTTCTTTATAAAAATAATTTAATGAAAATTAAATTTGATGAACTTAAGCCTAATTAAAAATATTAAAAATTTGGTTTAAAAACCATAAATAGTTCAACAAAATAACCACAATACTAATTATTGTTCTCAACGTCTGCAATGTCACATCAGCTTCGAGTGCAATGGTATGACATTTACAACGCAACGACGTAATCTCTTTTGATAGTTTTCGACATGAGTTACAGACACACTTTTTTTCTCACTTTTCGAGAAATGATGAAATATTTTGTTTCACATCTTTTCGATGCGAGAAGTTCCCACTATAGTTACAGAACATGGGTACAGTTCAACAAAATAACCAAAATACTAATTATATTAGATTTTGAAATCTAGACACAATTCCCAACCCTTTGATGTATAATATGTCTACTTTGTTTGAGTAAAAATTTAATTTTTCTAAAAAAAACACATTTTCAAAAAATTGCAGATAGCACTATTTGAATATAAGCCCACGATTTGCTTTTGTTTTTAAACTATAAGTGAATAGAACTAAGCAGTTATGCCAACTGAGACCATTTCGGGCTAGATTTAGTCCTTTTGTAAGTACCTTAAAATGGCAGAAAAAGGGGCAAAATTGAAATTGTGGTCTGATCAGTCCTAATTGGGCAAAACAGCACAAAATTCAGATTGTGGGTGGATCAGTCCTAATATGCTGAAAGGCCAAGTCATAAGCATTTCAGAACTGTTAATACTTTGTCCAGATTTAGTTTCAGATCTAAGTTATATAGTTCTGAAAATGGAACATTTTTTAATTTTAGTAGGTACTTATAGAAAATGGCAGAAAAAGGGGAAAAATTTAAATTGAGGGCGAATCGGTCCTAATAGTGTGAAAAGCCAAGGCCATAAGCATTTCAGAACTGTTAATGCTATGTTCAGATTTTATTTCAGATCAGAGTTATATAGTTCTGAAATTGGAACATTTTTGAATTTTAGTAGGTACTTATCCCTTAAATACCTGACATTTAAATGTGTAATTTGCAATTAATTTGTGTTTTCGCATCAAATTTCTGACTAAAATTATTTTTTATTCCACACTAGCATAATCATTCAATTTAATTGGTACCGTTATACTGAGAATTTTATACTCATTTAAAATTTTTGCATCGTAACAGCGTGAAGTAAATAGGTTTTGTTCAATACTTATTTTTTCTGATGACCGTCTGTAGACGGTCTTAGGTGTTTAAGGGTTAAAGAAAATGGCAGAAAAAGGGGAAAAATTTAAATTGAGGGCGAATCGGTCCTAATAGTGTGAAAAGCCAAGGCCATAAGCATTTCAGAACTGTTAATGCTATGTTCAGATTTAATTTCAGATCAGAGTTATATAGTTCTGAAATTGGAACATTGGAACATTGAATTTTAGTAGGTACTTATAGAAAATGGCAGAAAAAGGAGCAAAATTCAAATTGTGGGCGGGTTATTCCTAAATGGGGCAAATGGGCCCAAATTCAATTTGTGGGCGGATCAATTCTAATAAGGTGAAAAGCCGAGGCCATTAGCATTTCAAAACTGTTAATGCGATGTCCAGATTTTACTTCAGATCCGATTTATATAGTTCTGAAAGTTAAATATTTTGTTATTGCAAAAGCAGAAAATAAAAGCGATAAATAGGGAGGATGAAAGACTTTGTATTTGAAAATTTGCAAAACTTAAGCACTTCATCTACTACAATAAATTAAGTGTAAAAATAGTTAT
The DNA here is from genome assembly GCA_963931875.1 of Pollenia griseotomentosa. Classification (NCBI taxonomy): domain Eukaryota; kingdom Metazoa; phylum Arthropoda; class Insecta; order Diptera; family Polleniidae; genus Pollenia; species Pollenia griseotomentosa. The sequence goes on from OZ007563.1 coordinate 108,203,235, forward strand.
GATATAAAAGGATCTATTTTGGTTAAGATTAAATTTTATTAAATTATATATCTTTTTCTTTTTATTATTGTTATTAGATATTATTATTATTATTATAATTAAGTATTCATTTAATTATTATTACAAATTAATAAAAAAAATTTAATTTGTTAACAATTCTATAGAAAAAAGTAATTTTATTCCTGGGATTAACATATTGAAGGTATTACAGTATCGAAGGTATAAAATACCGTCGGAAAAGTAATTTGTCTAGTTTCTCAGCATAAGTTTTATTTTAACGGTTTTAGAAACACTCAAACACAAAAAGGAAAAAATTCAAAATAGTGCATATGCTAGAAATTAAAAAACCCTCGTCTTGAGTTAAAAATAATTTTTGTTTTACATAAGCCACTCGCGGCCCAAAAAGCGACCAAAACTACCTTAAAGGAAAAGAGATAAGCTTTCTTTTGTGCCAAAAAAAAAAACATTCCCGCTTAAAAAAAAAAATATCAAAATTAAAAAAAAAATTTTTATATATAAAAAAAATTAAAAAAAAAATAAAAAAAAGTTTTAAATTAAAAAAAAAAAAAATTCAACAAAAATTTTCAAAAGATTGATGAAATAGTTATCTAAGCTACTTGGGACAAATGTTGCTAGCACCAATAGGTAAAAAGTTACATGGATAAGAAAGAACACCTGTTTGGCCAAAATGTCAAATTTTGACACCCTCTAACTCAGAAACTTTTTGACCGATCTTGTGGATCTAATATCCAATAGGACTAACCTTGGCGCAAATTTCATCCAAATCGGAAGATATCGATTTCAAAAGTTGACATTAAATCCCCTATATGTTATATGACGGCTCTTTTATTAACTCTTAGTCGATTTAGCCATGTACATTAGTCTGTCCGTCTGGTGAAAACCCACTCATTTTTGAAAGACTTAACAAAATAGAACAATTTTGTTCTCAAAATGCTTCTATTTATCCTAAGCAGTACGTGTTTACACGAACTATAGACCCAAATATAATAGAACAACCCCCACTTAAAAAATGATATTTCTGTTAAAAAAAATCTAAATAAATTGGGAGCAGAATGCACCGCTTGTCATTTAATTTTGGACAAATTAGTTCACAATGACTTTAAATCAGACTTAATTTAACATAAAGGTCTATGTTTTGAAATAAATGAACGGACTTAAATTTTTTTTGAATTTAATTTATAATTTTTTTCAAATATCTTTTTAACATTCATTAAATGCTTTTAGATTTGGTAAACCTTACCTTAAAAATCATTTATTTTATCTTATAGCTGCTTCAAATTTCTTTAAACTTTCTTAAAATCTTATTTTTTTTATATAAATACGCATTTTTAATTTCATATTTTCTTTCTTTTAATATTATTTAATTTTTACATACTATTATTTATTATTTTTTTTTTCTTAAAAACAGAACTATTTTTATATTCACTCTTTAATTTACAAATAAACAAAAACCGAAGCAAACCTTTTTCTCTTTCACTTATCTTGCTTTTAGCTAAGACCATGATACAAATACACAAGGTAGTTCAACTTCTCTCTCACAATTATTTTTTTGAAGTTTATCGGAATTTTTGAAGTTTGTTTTTTGTAAACATTAAAAAAAATCGTTGCCACATATTAAAAAAGGCAACAAATTCCTTTTGGAAATTATAAGACAAAATGTGTAATTTGTATTAACAGCTTTAATGTGAATTTTTAAGAATTTTAATTTGCTTTAGAGCTGGAAATTAAAAACAATTTCCAAATCATTTAATAGCTTTATTTCTTCCCAGAGATTTTCAATTGCATGATCGTCTGCGAGCTACTAAGAAATTAAAAATTAAGCTTAAATAATCAAGAAAGTATAGTCGGTCAAGCACGACCCTCTACCACAGAATAAAAGAACAAATTTTTGCATGTGTAGCCTTTATGGGACCCATGGACAATCATGGACCCGCTAAAACAAAATTCTGTAATGCCGAATATTATTTAGATTTCTTCATCTATGTATATGGAATTTGTGTTCCTTTAAGTAATTTTAGGCAGGGGGTTTATATGGGACCTATGATTAATTTTTGACCCACCTGCACAACATTTTGACAAAGTAGCTATTGTAAAAGTCATTGTCGCCAATTTAAATGTAAATACCAACATTTATAAGGAAGTAATGGCATTAAAAACTATTTTTTGGAGTAGTATTTATATGGAAGCTATGGTCAAATATGGACCGATTCCAATGCAATTAGGTTAGATAATTTTAATTGCAATAGAATTTGTTTGAACCAAATCTTAATAGCAACATAATAAGGTACTCTTTGGGCTCGAAGACCCTATTCCAGAAAGAAGCTGTTATGGGAGATATAGGAAATTATGGACCGATCAACAGGCTTGGTCCTTGTGCCAATTAGAACCTCTGTGCCAAAATTCATCAAATTATCACTAAAATTAGAACCTGTACTTTGCGCACAAGTTTTACATGGGCAGCCTGCCAATCGGCCAGCCAGCCAGCCGGACGGACATCGTTAGATCGACTCAAAAAGTGATACATAAAGGTGGGACCAATGTTTTAAGGAGTTACAAACATGAGCACAAATGCATAATTTCCTCGTCAATATTGTGTTGTGGATATAAAAAGGACTTCATATAACAAATTTTATTAAATTATCTTCAAAATTGCGTTTTTTTAAGTTTTAAATTTTCGCACACAGTGTGCATGGAAAGCCAGCCGGTCGGACGGACGTACATCGTTAGATTGATTCAGAAAGTGTTTATGAGTTAATTGGTAACCTTAAACTGGCTCTAGAACCAATATTTTTTTTGTGTTGGACACATCAGCACAAACTCTTCCGCATCAAATCGAAAGTTGTACTTACAAAATAACGTTTAGTAAATGTTTTTTACTTTTTTTAAATATATTTTATTTATGTTACTTCTTATTTTCAAAATTAACAAATTTTAAAGCTAAATTTATATTTAATTTTTCCAAACTTCAAATAAAAAACAAAACAAAAACAGAAAAATGGGATTATTTAATAAAATGTGGTAGCACACATTTTCATAATTCCAATAAACGTCAGAACGTTAATATGGCGACAAAAAGAGAGAGTGGAACTACCTTCTGTATTTGTATCATGGCTAAGACACTTTGCTTTTGCTTATTGACTTTTTTTTTATTTCCTAAAATACATACTAAACAAACACACTCCCATTAATAAAGAACACAACACACGACACCTCATTCTCTGCTTCCCACAACAGCGACGACTGTTAACAACTTAAATTCGACAGAGACTGCGCGGTCATTATCTCTGCTTTGTATAAACAAATTTTCTATTACTGTGTTTGCAAAGAAATACTAACCTCTTTGCTAAGATTTTAAATTTTCTAATAGAATATTGTTTTAATTTTATTTTTCTATAAAAATCAGTAATTTTTAAACACTTTTTACTGGGTTTTTAATGAATTTAAAGGAGTATTTCCTTAAGACGTTCACGCACTTTGAAAATTTCTAGAAACTAAAAGGAATTGGGAAAGGAAATTTAGCAAAAGGGAGTTAAAAAAACTGCTGATTTAACTTTAGTGTGAGAGTAAAAGAGACAGACAAGTGCGAGCAAATGAAGAAAAAAGCTTTTAATTACAATAAGAAAAGATGATAAGTCAAGGCGAATTGAGTAGTAGTCAATTCGCCTTGATGATAAGTGAAATCATTTGGTTTGTTTTATGCAATGAGAGGGGAAGAAGAAAAAGTTCAATTTATTGAAAACACAGATGGGTAAGTGCTAATAATAACATTAAAATTTTTGTTAAATATATTTACTTATTTTCTAGTGTGTATTCGTAAAAGGAATTGAATGAGCAATGGATTAATATTATTATTATTATTGCCAGGGATGGGTAAATGTAACGGGTAGAAAAATTAAAAAATGTTTAATGTATTATCGAGGGTTAATATTCAAATAGTGCTATCTGTAAAACCACAATTTTCCAGGAGACCGAAAAAACTGATTTTTTCGATAACTCTAAGGGCTAATAAATAAGAGCAAGTTAAACTCTGACGTTATAAATATATAAAAACGTGGTTCTATTGACCTGCCTTGTTCAAGTATTTTGCAAACATAAGAGTCAAATTTATCAATTTTTTGAATATTCTTTTGTGAAATACCATTTATATGCATTTAAAGTTAAAATTCTGAAAAAGTCGATTTTTTGGAATTTTTATCTAAAAAAGCATCGTTTTAATTTATAGAAAAAAATTGTTTAGCGACATACTTATTTATATATTATTCCGAAATAGAATTTTTTTACACATTTTTTCCAATCGCAAAGTAAGAAACTTACAGCACAGTTTAAATAACCCAATATGTTTATAATTATTGTTCAATAGGAATCCTGAGAGCCGAGCTTGGTAGCCATTATATTTCAAAAAACAAAAAAAAATCATTATTGGGTATTTTCGGCTTTTTTGGGAGTTGAGGGATTCGTTTTGTAAGTTTAAAAAATTGTTTAGCTGGCTTGTATTAAGCACTGCAAAATCTATTTACTTGTAAAATTTCATTTAATTTTATTAGCTAATAAAGATATTGTTGCATAACTAAAAATTTTTATTATTGGGGTAATTCCATGTCAAATCGACCCATTCCGATTTTAATGAAATTTGGTGAGAAGGTTCCTTTTAAGGAACATATATGAACGAAAAAAAAAATGTTCCTAGAAGAAACCGACATTAAGTAATAAATAATAAAGTGGGGTTGGTCATACATTTGACCCATCTAGAAGCATCCTACGCGCTCTACCATACAAATATGGCGGTTTTATAAAATTCTTTAATTTGGACCATGCAGCGCGTTGGATACTCCTAGATGAGTCAAATGTATGGCCAACCCCACTTTATTCTTTATTGCGGAATTTCGGTTTTTTTAAGGAACTTCAATAAACTAAACCGTTAAGATTATTTTTTTAAAGGTTGCGAAAAAAAAATCATATCTTAAAAATGAAAATTGTCCAGTTTGGGGAGCTTGCGCAAAATCCCACATTAAAAAAATTCAAATCTGTCAAAATAAGCTATTAAAGATGATGCTTAATTTACCATGGCATTTCTCCACCACAGATCTTCACGAAGAAAATAATATAAAATTAATTATCAAAAAAATAAGTTTTTTAACAGAACGCTTCAAGGTTTCTTGTAGTATGTCTAGTAACCCACTTATTTCCGGCCTTTATTAAAGAAGACCAATTTATTTATCTGATTGTATCTCCATGCATGTATATATGTATTGCGTATATACTCAAATGTGTATATATGACTTACAATTACATAGGTATTCATGGGGTATATGATTGTTACATACATTTTTCATTAATTTGTCTAAAATATCAAATCAGAGGTTTTTTTTTAATGATATTTTCCTCTGAAGTAAAATATTTCTTTATAATAAACATCCTCTTATAAACTAAATTTTATTTTATAGATGAAAAGTTAGTATAATGACATAAACTCTGTAAATTGTGTGATAACTTTAGCTTAAGTGTTAACCCCCATATTTATAAAAAAAATTTTAATTTAATAAAGGTTTACAAAACAAATTTTCTATGAAAATTTTCCTTAATAAACGTTTGTTAAATTTAATAAACGTTTATAAATACGGGGGTAAATGTTTAAATAAATAAATAAATAAAGTAAGTAAAAATGAAAAAAACGCCTCCTTCAAAGTCTCAGGGTTTTTAAAGAACCGTTTGAGTTATTATATAAAAAAAAAATTAGACAAATAAAAAAATAGGTTTTTGACTTAGTCCGTTTTGAAAATTTAATATTTTGCAGATATTACATTTTTCAAAAATGTATTTTTTTTTCAATATATGGTTTGTAGCCCCTAACACCCAGAGAAAAAACATGTTTAAATATGGTCACCTCCAACAATACTATGTTTAAAGGCAATTTTAACCATATTATGTTTAATTTAACCATATTATTGTCAACGACAACCATATTATGGTAAAAAATAGTCCTCGATCAAGAAGCCACAACCATATTATGGTTGCCTCCAAACATATTATGTTTAATAATAACTAAAATATGTTTAACACTTATAATAGCATGGTTGGTTTTTAACCATAGTATGTTGCTCTTGAAAAAGAGGAAAATACTATTGTTAACTTAAAAACAAATTATTGTCATATTTAACCATAAAATGTTTAGAGGCAACAAATCGGTGACACAAATATGGTTAAATTAAACATATTATGGTTCAAATTTTCTTTAAACATAGTATTGTTGGAGGTGACCATATTTAAACATGTTTTTTTCTCTGCGTGAAGTATTCTCTTAAAAATGACATTAAAATCATCTTCTTATCCAAAGTAGTTTTCGAGATATTGAAGAAATAATCTCAACACATTCGGCTAATTCGGCGAAATTATAACATTTTAAAATTATTTTTGTTCATATATGTTCCTTATAGGATAAAAGGAACCTTCTCACCAAATTTCATTAAAATCAAAAGGGGTCGGGTCCCACTCTTGGTCGATTTGACATTGACAAAAACTCATAAGCACATTTTTTGCAAAATGTCTTTGACGAATTATCAAAAAGTAATTTCAATTTTTGGGAATACAAAATTTTAATTTCAAAAGATTTTGTTATTCGTGCTTAATTCCCAGTTTTTATTATTGATAAAAACACTTGAAATTTATTGTTGATGGGATAAGCTATTCCTATGCGCATTTCACTGGTTGCTTAGGCCAGATCATCAGGAAACTTCATCCATAAAGATTTTAGAAAAACTAAAGATATTAAACCAAATAAAACTGTTAAGCGTATAAGACTTATAGCAACAGTTCTACTTGTAATAATATCAAAGCTTAAACAAAACACATCAACAATAAACAAAAAATTGAAATTACTTTTTGATAATAAACAGGCAAGTGCACGGCCTAAAAAACACTTAATTGGCAACATCTTTTGTTAGTTGTTGTTGTTTTTATTTTGTTTTTCTTAACCTGCTTACAACTACAATTAATGTTGAGAGAATTTCAACTAATTGTAGTGGGGAATGTAAGATGAGATAAACCCACTGTTTATTGTTGATGTGTTTTGTTTAAGCTTTGATATTATTACAAGTAGAACTGTTGCTATAAGTCTTATACGCTTAACAGTTTTATTTGGTTTAATATCTTTAGTTTTTCTAAAATCTTTATGGATGAAGTTTCCTGATGATCTGGCCTAAGCAACCAGTGAAATGCGCATAGGAATAGCTTATCCCATCAACAATAAATTTCAAGTGTTTTTATCAATAATAAAAACTGGGAATTAAGCACGAATAACAAAATCTTTTGTAGTCTTTGACGAATTTTAAAATTATATTAGATCAAAGTAATAATTGGGAACACAAAATTTTTAATGAATAAGATTTGGTTTGTCGTGCTTATATTAGATTTTAAATCAAATTTTTAATATATTCATCAGGCTTAAGCTCATTAAATTTTATTTTCATTAAATTATTTAATGAAAAATGGAATTTTTACAACATAAAAAGTGTTAAAATTTATTGACTATTTACTGCTAGCCGTCGTCAATGGCGATGAGTTAGAGCAAAAATAACGAAAATCTGTGATCACCTGTATTTCTCACTAAAAATTGATTTTCTAAGGATTTTTATATGGAAAACTTTAAATGCGTTTTTCTGGCAAACTAGAAGAGTTAGAGCAAAAATAGCGAAAATCTGTGATCACCTGTATTTCCCACTAAAAATTGATTTTCTAAGGATTTTTATATGGAAAACTTTAAATGCGTTTTTCTGGCAAACTAGAGGAGTTAGAGCAAAAATAGCGAAAATCTGTGATCACCTGTATTTCCCACTAAAAATTGATTTTCTAAGGATTTTTATATGGAAAACTTTAAATGCGTTTTTCTGGCAAACTAGAGGAGTTAGAGCAAAAATAGCGAAAATCTGTGATCACCTGTATTTCCCACTAAAAACTGTTTTCTAACGATTTTTATATGGAATACTTTAAATGCGTTTTTCTGGCAAACTAGAGGAGTTAGAGCAAAAATAGCGAAAATCTGTGATCACCTGTATTTCCCACTAAAAATTGATTTTCTAAGGATTTTTATATGGAAAACTTTAAATGCGTTTTTCTGGCAAACTAGAGGAGTTAGAGCAAAAATAGCGAAAATCTGTGATCACCTGTATTTCCCACTAAAAATTGATTTTCTAAGGATTTTTATATGGAAAACTTTAAATGCGTTTTTCTGGCAAACTAGAGGAGTTAGAGCAAAAATAGCGAAAATCTGTGATCACCTGTATTTCCCACTAAAAATTGATTTTCTAAGGATTTTTATACGGAAAACTTTAAATGCGTTTTTCTGGCAAACTAGAGGAGTTAGAGCAAAAATAGCGAAAATCTGTGATCACCTGTATTTCCCACTAAAAATTGATTTTCTAAGGATTTTTATATGGAAAACTTTAAATGCGTTTTTCTGGCAAACTAGAGGAGTTAGAGCAAAAATAGCGAAAATCTGTGATCACCTGTATTTCCCACTAAAAATTGATTTTCTAAGGATTTTTATATGGAAAACTTTAAATGCGTTTTTCTGGCAAACTAGAGGAGTTAGAGCAAAAATAGCGAAAATCTGTGATCACCTGTATTTCCCACTAAAAATTGTTTTCTAACGATTTTTATATGGAATACTTTAAATGCGTTTTTCTGGCAAACTAGAGGAGTTAGAGCAAAAATAGCGAAAATCTGTGATCACCTGTATTTCCCACTAAAAATTGATTTTCTAAGGATTTTTATATGGAAAACTTTAAATGCGTTTTTCTGGCAAACTAGAGGAGTTAGAGCAAAAATAGCGAAAATCTGTGATCACCTGTATTTCCCACTAAAAATTGATTTTCTAAGGATTTTTATATGGAAAACTTTAAATGCGTTTTTCTGGCAAACTAGAGGAGTTAGAGCAAAAATAGCGAAAATCTGTGATCACCTGTATTTCCCACTAAAAATTGATTTTCTAAGGATTTTTATATGGAAAACTTTAAATGCGTTTTTCTGGCAAACTAGAGGAGTTAGAGCAAAAATAGCGAAAATCTGTGATCACCTGTATTTCCCACTAAAAATTGATTTTCTAAGGATTTTTATATGGAAAACTTTAAATGCGTTTTTCTGGCAAACTAGAGGAGTTAGAGCAAAAATAGCGAAAATCTGTGATCACCTGTATTTCCCACTAAAAATTGATTTTCTAAGGATTTTTATATGGAAAACTTTAAATGCGTTTTTCTGGCAAACTAGAGGAGTTAGAGCAAAAATAGCGAAAATCTGTGTTCACCTGTATTTCCCACTAAAAATTGATTTTATAAGGATTTTTATATGGAAAACTTTAAATGCGTTTTTCTGGCAAACTAGAGGAGTTAGAGCAAAAATAGCGAAAATCTGTGATCCCCTGTATTTCCCACTAAAAATTGATTTTCTAAGGATTTTTATATGGAAAACTTTAAATGCGTTTTTCTGGCAAACTAGAGGAGTTAGAGCAAAAATAGCGAAAATCTGTGATCACCTGTATTTCCCACTAACAATTGATTTTCTAAGGATTTTTATATGGAAAACTTTAAATGCGTTTTTCTGGCAAACTAGAGGAGTTAGAGCAAAAATAGCGAAAATCTGTGATCACCTGTATTTCCCACTAAAAATTGATTTTCTAAGGATTTTTATATGGAAAACTTTAAATGCGTTTTTCTGGCAAACTAGAAGAGTTAGAGCAAAAATAACGAAAATCTGTGATCACCTGTATTTCCCACTAAAAATTGATTTTCTAAGGATTTTTATATGGAAAACTTTAAATGCGTTTTTCTGGCAAACTAGAGGAGTTAGAGCAAAAATAGCGAAAATCTGTGATCCCCTGTATTTCCCACTAAAAATTGATTTTCTAAGGATTTTTATATGGAAAACTTTAAATGCGTTTTTCTGGCAAACTAGAGGAGTTAGAGCAAAAATAGCGAAAATCTGTGATCACCTGTATTTCCCACTAACAATTGATTTTCTAAGGATTTTTATATGGAAAACTTTAAATGCGTTTTTCTGGCAAACTAGAAGAGTTAGAGCAAAAATAACGAAAATCTGTGATCACCTGTATTTCCCACTAAAAATTGATTTTCTAAGGATTTTTATATGGAAAACTTTAAATGCGTTTTTCTGGCAAACTAGAGGAGTTAGAGCAAAAATAGCGAAAATCTGTGATCACCTGTATTTCCCACTAAAAATTGATTTTATAAGGATTTTTATATGGAAAACTTTAAATGCGTTTTTCTGGCAAACTAGAGGAGTTAGAGCAAAAATAGCGAAAATCTGTGATCACCTGTATTTCCCACTAAAAATTGATTTTATAAGGATTTTTATATGGAAAACTTTAAATGCGTTTTTCTGGCAAACTAGAAGAGTTAGAGCAAAAATAACGAAAATCTGTGATCACCTGTATTTCCCACTAAAAATTGATTTTCTAAGGATTTTTATATTGAAAACTTTAAATGCGTTTTTCTGGCAAACTAGAAGAGTTAGAGCAAAAATAACGAAAATCTGTGATCACCTGTATTTCCCACTAAAAATTGATTTTCTAAGGATTTTTATATGGAAAACTTTAAATGCGTTTTTCTGGCAAACTAGAGAAGTTAGAGCAAAAATAGCGAAAATCTGTGATCACCTGTATTTCCCACTAAAAATTGATTTTCTAAGGATTTTTATATGGAAAACTTTAAATGCGTTTTTCTGGCAAACTAGAAGAGTTAGAGCAAAAATAACGAAAATCTGTGATCACCTGTATTTCCCACTAAAAATTGATTTTCTAAGGATTTTTATATGGAAAACTTTAAATGCGTTTTTCTGGCAAACTAGAAGAGTTAGAGCAAAAATAGCGAAAATCTGTGATCACCTGTATTTCCCACTAAAAATTGATTTTCTAAGGATTTTTATATGGAAAACTTTAAATGCGTTTTTCTGGCAAACTAGAAGAGTTAGAGCAAAAATAGCGAAAATCTGTGATCACCTGTATTTCCCACTAAAAATTGATTTTCTAAGGATTTTTATATGGAAAACTTTAAATGCGTTTTTCTGGCAAACTAGAAGAGTTAGAGCAAAAATAGCGAAAATCTGTGATCACCTGTATTTCCCACTAAAAATTGATTTTCTAAGGATTTTTATATGGAAAACTTTAAATGCGTTTTTCTGGCAAACAAGAAGAGTTAGAGCAAAAATAACGAAAATCTGTGATCACCTGTATTTCCCACTAAAAATTGATTTTCTAAGGATTTTTATATAGAAAACTTTAAATGCGTTTTTCTGGCAAACTAGAAGAGTTAGAGCAAAAATAACGAAAATCTGTGATCACCTGTATTTCCCACTAAAAATTGATTTTCTAAGGACTTTTATATGGAAAACTTTAAATGCGTTTTTCTGGCAAACTAGAGGAGTTAGAGCAAAAATAGCGAAAATCTGTGATCACCTGTATTTCCCACTAAAAATTGCTTTTCTAAGGATTTTTATATGGAAAACTTTAAATGCGTTTTTCTGGCAAACTAGAAGAGTTAGAGCAAAAATAACGAAAATCTGTGATCACCTGTATTTCCCACTAAAAATTGATTTTCTAAGGATTTTTATATGGAAAACTTTAAATGCGTTTTTCTGGCAAACTAGAGAAGTTAGAGCAAAAATAGCGAAAATCTGTGATCACCTGTATTTCCCACTAAAAATTGATTTTCTAAGGATTTTTATATGGAAAACTTTAAATGCGTTTTTCTGGCAAACTAGAAGAGTTAGAGCAAAAATAACGAAAATCTGTGATCACCTGTATTTCCCACTAAAAATTGATTTTCTAAGGATTTTTATATGGAAAACTTTAAATGCGTTTTTCTGGCAAACTAGAGGAGTTAGAGCAAAAATAGCGAAAATCTGTGATCACCTGTATTTTCCACTTAAAATTGATTTTCTAAGGATTTTTATATGGAAAACTTTAAATGCGTTTTTCTGGCAAACTAGAAGAGTTAGAGCAAAAATAGCGAAAATCTGTGATCACCTGTATTTCCCACTAAAAATTGATTTTCTAAGGATTTTTATATGAAAATCTTTAAATGCGTTTTTCTGGCAAACTAGAAGAGTTAGAGCAAAAATAGCGAAAATCTGTGATCACCTGTATTTCCCACTAAAAATTGATTTTCTAAGGATTTTTATATGGAAAACTTTAAATGCGTTTTTCTGGCAAACTAGAGGAGTTAGAGCAAAAATAACGAAAATCTGTGATCACCTGTATTTCCCACTAAAAACTGATTTTCTAAGGATTTGTATATGGAAAACTTTAAATGCGTTTTTCTGGCAAACTAGAAGAGTTAGAGCAAAAATAACGAAAATCTTTGATCACCTGTATTTCCCACTAAAAATTGATTTTCTAAGGATTTTTATATGGAAAACTTTAAATGCGTTTTTCTGGCAAACTAGAAGAGTTAGAGCAAAAATAGCGCAAATCAGTGATCACCTGTATTTCCCACTAAAAATTGATTTTCTAAGGATTTTTATATGGAAAACTTTAAATGCGTTTTTCTGGCAAACTAGAAGAGTTAGAGCAAAAATAACGAAAATCTGTGATCACCTGTATTTCCCACTAAAAATTGATTTTCTAAGGATTTTTATATGGAAAACTTTAAATGCGTTTTTCTGGCAAACTAGAAGAGTTAGAGCGAATATAGCGAAAATCTGTGATCACCTGTATTTCCCACTAAAAATTGATTTTCTAAGAATTTTTATATGGAAAACTTTAAATGCGTTTTTTCCCACTAAAAATTGATTTTCTAAGGATTTTTATATGGAAAACTTTAAATGCGTTTTTCTGGCAAACTAGAAGAGTTAGAGCAAAAATAGCGAAAATCTGTGATCACCTGTATTTTCCACTAAAAATTGATTTTCTAAGGATTTTTATATGAAAAACTTTAAATGCGTTTTTCTGGCAAACTAGAAGAGTTAGAGCAAAAATAGCGAAAATCTGTGATCACCTGTATTTTCCACTAAAAATTGATTTTCTAAGGATTTTTATATGAAAAACTTTAAATGCGTTTTTCTGGCAAACTAGAGGAGTTAGAGCAAAAATAGCGAAAATCTGTGATCACCTGTATTTTCCACTAAAAATTGATTTTCTAAGGATTTTTATATGAAATGCTTTAAATGCGTTTTTCTGGCAAACTAGAAGAGTTAGAGCAAAAATAGCGAAAATCTGTGATCACCTGTATTTCCCACTAAAAATTGATTTTCTAAGGATTTTTATATGGAAAACTTTAAATGCGTTTTTCTGGCAAACTAGAAGAGTTAGAGCAAAAATAACGAAAATCTGTGATCACCTGTATTTCCCACTAAAAATTGATTTTCTAAGGATTTTTATATGGAAAACTTTAAATGCGTTTTTCTGCCAAACTAGAAGAGTTAGAGCAAAAATAGCGAAAATCTGCGATCACCTGTATTTCCCACTAAAAATTGATTTTCTAAGGATTTTTATATGGAAAACTTTAAATGCGTTTTTCTGGCAAACTAGAAGAGTTAGAGCAAAAATAGCGAAAATCTGTGATCACCTGTATTTCCCACTAAAAATTGATTTTCTAAGAATTTTTATATGGAAAACTTTAAATGCGTTTTTTCCCACTAAAAATGGATTTTCTAAGGATTTTTATATGGAAAACTTTAAATGCGTTTTTCTGGCAAACTAGAAGAGTTAGAGCAAAAATAGCAAAAATCTGTGATCACCTGTATTTTCCACTAAAAATTGATTTTCTAAGGATTTTTATATGAAAAACTTTAAATGCGTTTTTCTGGCAAACTAGAAGAGTTAGAGCAAAAATAGCGAAAATCTGTGATCACCTGTATTTCCCACTAAAAATTGATTTTCTAAGGATTTTTATATGGAAAACTTTAAATGCGTTTTTCTGGCAAACTAGAAGAGTTAGAGCAAAAATAGCGAAAATCTGTGATCACCTGTATTTCCCATTAAAAATTGATTTTCTAAGGATTTTTATATGGAAAACTTTAAATGCGTTTTTCTGGCAAACTAGAGGAGTTAGAGCAAAAATAGCGAAAATCTGTGATCACCTGTATTTTCCACTAAAAATTGATTTTTATATGAAAAACTTTAAATGCGTTTTTCTGGCAAACTAGAAGAGTTAGAGCAAAAATAGCGAAAATCTGTGATCACCTGTATTTCCCCCTTAAAACTGATTTTCTAAGGATTTTTATATGGAAAACTTTAAATGCGTTTTTCTGGCAAACTAGAAGAGTTAGAGCAAAAATAACGAAAATCTGTGATCACCTGTATTTCCCACTAAAAAGTGATTTTCTAAGGATTTTTATATGGAAAACTTTAAATGCGTTTTTCTGGCAAACTAGAAGAGTTAGAGCAAAAATAGCGAAAATCTGCGATCACCTGTATTACCCACTAAAAATTGATTTTCTAAGGATTTTTATATGGAAAACTTTAAATGCGTTTTTCTGGCAAACTAGAAGAGTTAGAGCAAAAATAGCGAAAATCTGTGATCACCTGTACTTCCCACTAAAAATTGATTTTCTAAGGATTTTTATATGGAAAACTTTAAATGCGTTTTTCTGGCAAACTAGAAGAGTTAGAGCAAAAATAACGAAAATCTGTGATCACCTGTATTTTCCACTAAAAATTGATTTTCTAAGGATTTTTATATGAAAAACTTTAAATGCGTTTTTCTGGCAAACTAGAGGAGTTAGAGCCAAAATAGCGAAAATCTGTGATCACCTGTATTTCCCACTAAAAATTGATTTTCTAAGGATTTTTATATGGAAAACTTTAAATGCGTTTTTCTGGCAAACTAGAAGAGTTAGAGCAAAAATAGCGAAAATCTGTGATCACCTGTATTTTCCACTAAAAATTGATTTTCTAAGGATTTTTATATGAAAAACTTTAAATGCGTTTTTCTGGCAAACTAGAAGAGTTAGAGCAAAAATAGCGAAAATCTGTGATCACCTGTATTTTCCACTAAAAATTGATTTTCTAAGGATTTTTATATGAAAAACTTTAAATGCGTTTTTCTGGCAAACTAGAGGAGTTAGAGCAAAAATAGCGAAAATCTGTGATCACTTGTATTTTCCACTAAAAATTGATTTTCTAAGGATTTTTATATGCAAAGTTTAAATGCGTTTTTCTGGCAAACTAGAAGAGTTAGAGCAAAAATAGCGAAAATCTGTGATCACCTGTATTTCCCACTAAAAATTGATTTTCTAAGGATTTTTATATGGAAAACTTTAAATGCGTTTTTCTGGCAAACTAGAAGAGTTAGAGCAAAAATAACGAAAATCTGTGATCACCTGTATTTCCCACTAAAAATTGATTTTCTAAGGATTTTTATATGGAAAACTTTAAATGCGTTTTTCTGGCAAACTAGAAGAGTTAGAGCAAAAATAGCGAAAATCTGTGATCACCTGTATTTCCCACTAAAAATTGATTTTCTAAGGATTTTTATATGAAAAACTTTAAATGCGTTTTTCTGGCAAACTAGAAGAGTTAGAGCAAAAATAGCGAAAATCTGTGATCACCTGTATTTTCCACTAAAAATTGATTTTCTAAGGATTTTTATATGAAAAACTTTAAATGCGTTTTTCTGGCAAACTAGAGGAGTTAGAGCAAAAATAGCGAAAATCTGTGATCACCTGTATTTTCCACTAAAAATTGATTTTCTAAGGATTTTTATATGAAAAACTTTAAATGCGTTTTTCTGGCAAACTAGAAGAGTTAGAGCAAAAATAGCGAAAATCTGTGATCACCTGTATTTCCCACTAAAAATTGATTTTCTAAGGATTTTTATATGAAAAACTTTAAATGCGTTTTTCTGGCAAACTAGAAGAGTTAGAGCAAAAATAGCGAAAATCTGTGATCACCTGTATTTTCCACTAAAAATTGATTTTCTAAGGATTTTTATATGGAAAACTTTAAATGCGTTTTTCTGGCAAACTAGAAGAGTTAGAGCAAAAATAGCGAAAATCTGTGATCACCTGTATTTCCCATTAAAAATTGATTTTCTAAGGATTTTTATATGGAAAACTTTAAATGCGTTTTTCTGGCAAACTAGAGGAGTTAGAGCAAAAATAGCGAAAATCTGTGATCACCTGTATTTTCCACTAAAAATTGATTTTTATATGAAAAACTTTAAATGCGTTTTTCTGGCAAACTAGAAGAGTTAGAGCAAAAATAGCGAAAATCTGTGATCACCTGTATTTCCCCCTTAAAACTGATTTTCTAAGGATTTTTATATGGAAAACTTTAAATGCGTTTTTCTGGCAAACTAGAAGAGTTAGAGCAAAAATAACGAAAATCTGTGATCACCTGTATTTCCCACTAAAAAGTGATTTTCTAAGGATTTTTATATGGAAAACTTTAAATGCGTTTTTCTGGCAAACTAGAAGAGTTAGAGCAAAAATAGCGAAAATCTGCGATCACCTGTATTACCCACTAAAAATTGATTTTCTAAGGATTTTTATATGGAAAACTTTAAATGCGTTTTTCTGGCAAACTAGAAGAGTTAGAGCAAAAATAGCGAAAATCTGTGATCACCTGTACTTCCCACTAAAAATTGATTTTCTAAGGATTTTTATATGGAAAACTTTAAATGCGTTTTTCTGGCAAACTAGAAGAGTTAGAGCAAAAATAACGAAAATCTGTGATCACCTGTATTTTCCACTAAAAATTGATTTTCTAAGGATTTTTATATGAAAAACTTTAAATGCGTTTTTCTGGCAAACTAGAGGAGTTAGAGCAAAAATAGCGAAAATCTGTGATCACCTGTATTTCCCACTAAAAATTGATTTTCTAAGGATTTTTATATGGAAAACTTTAAATGCGTTTTTCTGGCAAACTAGAAGAGTTAGAGCAAAAATAGCGAAAATCTGTGATCACCTGTATTTTCCACTAAAAATTGATTTTCTAAGGATTTTTATATGAAAAACTTTAAATGCGTTTTTCTGGCAAACTAGAAGAGTTAGAGCAAAAATAGCGAAAATCTGTGATCACCTGTATTTTCCACTAAAAATTGATTTTCTAAGGATTTTTATATGAAAAACTTTAAATGCGTTTTTCTGGCAAACTAGAGGAGTTAGAGCAAAAATAGCGAAAATCTGTGATCACCTGTATTTTCCACTAAAAATTGATTTTCTAAGGATTTTTATATGCAAAGTTTAAATGCGTTTTTCTGGCAAACTAGAAGAGTTAGAGCAAAAATAGCGAAAATCTGTGATCACCTGTATTTCCCACTAAAAATTGATTTTCTAAGGATTTTTATATGGAAAACTTTAAATGCGTTTTTCTGGCAAACTAGAAGAGTTAGAGCAAAAATAACGAAAATCTGTGATCACCTGTATTTCCCACTAAAAATGGATTTTCTAAGGATTTTTATATGGAAAACTTTAAATGCGTTTTTCTGGCAAACTAGAGGAGTTAGAGCAAAAATAGCGAAAATCTGTGATCACCTGTATTTTCCACTTAAAATTGATTTTCTAAGGATTTTTATATGGAAAACTTTAAATGCGTTTTTCTGGCAAACTAGAAGAGTTAGAGCAAAAATAGCGAAAATCTGTGATCACCTGTATTTCCCACTAAAAATTGATTTTCTAAGGATTTTTATATGAAAATCTTTAAATGCGTTTTTCTGGCAAACTAGAAGAGTTAGAGCAAAAATAGCGAAAATCTGTGATCACCTGTATTTCCCACTAAAAATTGATTTTCTAAGGATTTTTATATGGAAAACTTTAAATGCGTTTTTCTGGCAAACTAGAGGAGTTAGAGCAAAAATAACGAAAATCTGTGATCACCTGTATTTCCCACTAAAAACTGATTTTCTAAGGATTTGTATATGGAAAACTTTAAATGCGTTTTTCTGGCAAACTAGAAGAGTTAGAGCAAAAATAACGAAAATCTTTGATCACCTGTATTTCCCACTAAAAATTGATTTTCTAAGGATTTTTATATGGAAAACTTTAAATGCGTTTTTCTGGCAAACTAGAAGAGTTAGAGCAAAAATAGCGCAAATCAGTGATCACCTGTATTTCCCACTAAAAATTGATTTTCTAAGGATTTTTATATGGAAAACTTTAAATGCGTTTTTCTGGCAAACTAGAAGAGTTAGAGCAAAAATAACGAAAATCTGTGATCACCTGTATTTCCCACTAAAAATTGATTTTCTAAGGATTTTTATATGGAAAACTTTAAATGCGTTTTTCTGGCAAACTAGAAGAGTTAGAGCGAATATAGCGAAAATCTGTGATCACCTGTATTTCCCACTAAAAATTGATTTTCTAAGAATTTTTATATGGAAAACTTTAAATGCGTTTTTTCCCACTAAAAATTGATTTTCTAAGGATTTTTATATGGAAAACTTTAAATGCGTTTTTCTGGCAAACTAGAAGAGTTAGAGCAAAAATAGCGAAAATCTGTGATCACCTGTATTTTCCACTAAAAATTGATTTTCTAAGGATTTTTATATGAAAAACTTTAAATGCGTTTTTCTGGCAAACTAGAAGAGTTAGAGCAAAAATAGCGAAAATCTGTGATCACCTGTATTTTCCACTAAAAATTGATTTTCTAAGGATTTTTATATGAAAAACTTTAAATGCGTTTTTCTGGCAAACTAGAGGAGTTAGAGCAAAAATAGCGAAAATCTGTGATCACCTGTATTTTCCACTAAAAATTGATTTTCTAAGGATTTTTATATGAAATGCTTTAAATGCGTTTTTCTGGCAAACTAGAAGAGTTAGAGCAAAAATAGCGAAAATCTGTGATCACCTGTATTTCCCACTAAAAATTGATTTTCTAAGGATTTTTATATGGAAAACTTTAAATGCGTTTTTCTGGCAAACTAGAAGAGTTAGAGCAAAAATAACGAAAATCTGTGATCACCTGTATTTCCCACTAAAAATTGATTTTCTAAGGATTTTTATATGGAAAACTTTAAATGCGTTTTTCTGCCAAACTAGAAGAGTTAGAGCAAAAATAGCGAAAATCTGCGATCACCTGTATTTCCCACTAAAAATTGATTTTCTAAGGATTTTTATATGGAAAACTTTAAATGCGTTTTTCTGGCAAACTAGAAGAGTTAGAGCAAAAATAGCGAAAATCTGTGATCACCTGTATTTCCCACTAAAAATTGATTTTCTAAGAATTTTTATATGGAAAACTTTAAATGCGTTTTTTCCCACTAAAAATGGATTTTCTAAGGATTTTTATATGGAAAACTTTAAATGCGTTTTTCTGGCAAACTAGAAGAGTTAGAGCAAAAATAGCAAAAATCTGTGATCACCTGTATTTTCCACTAAAAATTGATTTTCTAAGGATTTTTATATGAAAAACTTTAAATGCGTTTTTCTGGCAAACTAGAAGAGTTAGAGCAAAAATAGCGAAAATCTGTGATCACCTGTATTTCCCACTAAAAATTGATTTTCTAAGGATTTTTATATGGAAAACTTTAAATGCGTTTTTCTGGCAAACTAGAAGAGTTAGAGCAAAAATAGCGAAAATCTGTGATCACCTGTATTTCCCATTAAAAATTGATTTTCTAAGGATTTTTATATGGAAAACTTTAAATGCGTTTTTCTGGCAAACTAGAGGAGTTAGAGCAAAAATAGCGAAAATCTGTGATCACCTGTATTTTCCACTAAAAATTGATTTTTATATGAAAAACTTTAAATGCGTTTTTCTGGCAAACTAGAAGAGTTAGAGCAAAAATAGCGAAAATCTGTGATCACCTGTATTTCCCCCTTAAAACTGATTTTCTAAGGATTTTTATATGGAAAACTTTAAATGCGTTTTTCTGGCAAACTAGAAGAGTTAGAGCAAAAATAACGAAAATCTGTGATCACCTGTATTTCCCACTAAAAAGTGATTTTCTAAGGATTTTTATATGGAAAACTTTAAATGCGTTTTTCTGGCAAACTAGAAGAGTTAGAGCAAAAATAGCGAAAATCTGCGATCACCTGTATTACCCACTAAAAATTGATTTTCTAAGGATTTTTATATGGAAAACTTTAAATGCGTTTTTCTGGCAAACTAGAAGAGTTAGAGCAAAAATAGCGAAAATCTGTGATCACCTGTACTTCCCACTAAAAATTGATTTTCTAAGGATTTTTATATGGAAAACTTTAAATGCGTTTTTCTGGCAAACTAGAAGAGTTAGAGCAAAAATAACGAAAATCTGTGATCACCTGTATTTTCCACTAAAAATTGATTTTCTAAGGATTTTTATATGAAAAACTTTAAATGCGTTTTTCTGGCAAACTAGAGGAGTTAGAGCAAAAATAGCGAAAATCTGTGATCACCTGTATTTCCCACTAAAAATTGATTTTCTAAGGATTTTTATATGGAAAACTTTAAATGCGTTTTTCTGGCAAACTAGAAGAGTTAGAGCAAAAATAGCGAAAATCTGTGATCACCTGTATTTTCCACTAAAAATTGATTTTCTAAGGATTTTTATATGAAAAACTTTAAATGCGTTTTTCTGGCAAACTAGAAGAGTTAGAGCAAAAATAGCGAAAATCTGTGATCACCTGTATTTTCCACTAAAAATTGATTTTCTAAGGATTTTTATATGAAAAACTTTAAATGCGTTTTTCTGGCAAACTAGAGGAGTTAGAGCAAAAATAGCGAAAATCTGTGATCACCTGTATTTTCCACTAAAAATTGATTTTCTAAGGATTTTTATATGCAAAGTTTAAATGCGTTTTTCTGGCAAACTAGAAGAGTTAGAGCAAAAATAGCGAAAATCTGTGATCACCTGTATTTCCCACTAAAAATTGATTTTCTAAGGATTTTTATATGGAAAACTTTAAATGCGTTTTTCTGGCAAACTAGAAGAGTTAGAGCAAAAATAACGAAAATCTGTGATCACCTGTATTTCCCACTAAAAATTGATTTTCTAAGGATTTTTATATGGAAAACTTTAAATGCGTTTTTCTGGCAAACTAGAAGAGTTAGAGCAAAAATAGCGAAAATCTGTGATCACCTGTATTTCCCACTAAAAATTGATTTTCTAAGGATTTTTATATGAAAAACTTTAAATGCGTTTTTCTGGCAAACTAGAAGAGTTAGAGCAAAAATAGCGAAAATCTGTGATCACCTGTATTTTCCACTAAAAATTGATTTTCTAAGGATTTTTATATGAAAAACTTTAAATGCGTTTTTCTGGCAAACTAGAGGAGTTAGAGCAAAAATAGCGAAAATCTGTGATCACCTGTATTTTCCACTAAAAATTGATTTTCTAAGGATTTTTATATGAAAAACTTTAAATGCGTTTTTCTGGCAAACTAGAAGAGTTAGAGCAAAAATAGCGAAAATCTGTGATCACCTGTATTTTCCACTAAAAATTGATTTTCTAAGGATTTTTATATGAAAAACTTTAAATGCGTTTTTCTGGCAAACTAGAGGAGTTAGAGCAAAAATAGCGAAAATCTGTGATCACCTGTATTTTCCACTAAAAATTGATTTTCTAAGGATTTTTATATGCAAAGTTTAAATGCGTTTTTCTGGCAAACTAGAAGAGTTAGAGCAAAAATAGCGAAAATCTGTGATCACCTGTATTTCCCACTAAAAATTGATTTTCTAAGGATTTTTATATGGAAAACTTTAAATGCGTTTTTCTGGCAAACTAGAAGAGTTAGAGCAAAAATAACGAAAATCTGTGATCACCTGTATTTCCCACTAAAAATTGATTTTCTAAGGATTTTTATATGGAAAACTTTAAATGCGTTTTTCCGGCAAACTAGAAGAGTTAGAGCAAAAATAGCGAAAATCTGTGATCACCTGTATTTCCCACTAAAAATTGATTTTCTAAGAATTTTTATATGGAAAACTTTAAATGCGTTTTTTCCCACTAAAAATGGATTTTCTAAGGATTTTTATATGGAAAACTTTAAATGCGTTTTTCTGGCAAACTAGAAGAGTTAGAGCAAAAATAGCGAAAATCTGTGATCACCTGTATTTTCCACTAAAAATTGATTTTCTAAGGATTTTTATATGAAAAACTTTAAATGCGTTTTTCTGGCAAACTAGAAGAGTTAGAGCAAAAATAGCGAAAATCTGTGATCACCTGTATTTCCCACTAAAAATTGATTTTCTAAGGATTCTTATATGGAAAACTTTAAATGCGTTTTTCTGGCAAACTAGAAGAGTTAGAGCAAAAATAGCGAAAATCTGTGATCACCTGTATTTCCCATTAAAAATTGATTTTCTAAGGATTTTTATATGGAAAACTTTAAATGCGTTTTTCTGGCAAACTAGAGGAGTTAGAGCAAAAATAGCGAAAATCTGTGATCACCTGTATTTTCCACTAAAAATTGATTTTTATATGAAAAACTTTAAATGCGTTTTTCTGGCAAACTAGAAGAGTTAGAGCAAAAATAGCGAAAATCTGTGATCACCTGTATTTCCCCCTAAAAACTGATTTTCTAAGGATTTTTATATGGAAAACTTTAAATGCGTTTTTCTGGCAAACTAGAAGAGTTAGAGCAAAAATAACGAAAATCTGTGATCACCTGTATTTCCCACTAAAAAGTGATTTTCTAAGGATTTTTATATGGAAAACTTTAAATGCGTTTTTCTGGCAAACTAGAAGAGTTAGAGCAAAAATAGCGAAAATCTGCGATCACCTGTATTACCCACTAAAAATTGATTTTCTAAGGATTTTTATATGGAAAACTTTAAATGCGTTTTTCTGGCAAACTAGAAGAGTTAGAGCAAAAATAGCGAAAATCTGTGATCACCTGTACTTCCCACTAAAAATTGATTTTCTAAGGATTTTTATATGGAAAACTTTAAATGCGTTTTTCTGGCAAACTAGAAGAGTTAGAGCAAAAATAACGAAAATCTGTGATCACCTGTATTTCCCACTAAAAATTGATTATCTAAGGATTTTTAAATGGAAAACTTTAAATGCGTTTTTCTGGCAAACTAAAAGAGTTATATATATAAATAGAGCAAAAATAGCGAAAATCTGTGATCACCTGTATTTCCCACTAAAAATTGATTTTCTAAGGATTTTTATATGGAAAACTTTAAATGCGTTTTTCTGGCAAACTAGAAGAGTTAGAGCAAAAATAGCGAAAATCTGTGATCACCTGTATTTCCCACTAAAAATTGATTTTCTAAGGATTTTTATATGGAAAACTTTAAATGCGTTTTTCTGGCAAACTAGAAGAGTTAGAGCAAAAATAGCGAAAATCTGTGATCACCTGTATTTCCCACTAAAAATTGATTTTCTAAGGATTTTTATATGGAAAACTTTAAATGCGTTTTTCTGGCAAACTAGAAGAGTTAGAGCAAAAATAGCGAAAATCTGTGATCACCTGTATTTCCCACTAAAAATTGATTTTCTAAGGATTTTTAAATGGAAAACTTTAAATGCGTTTTTCTGGCAAACTAGAGGAGTTAGAGCAAAAATAGCGAAAATCTGTGATCACCTGTATTTTCCACTAAAAATTGATTTTCTAAGGATTTTTATATGAAAAACTTTAAATGCGTTTTTCTGGCAAACTAGAAGAGTAAGAGCAAAAATAGCGAAAATCTGTGATCACCTGTATTTCCCACAAAAAATTGATTTTCTAAGGATTTTTATATGGAAAACTTTAAATGCGTTTTTCTGGCAAACTAGAAGAGTTAGAGCAAAAATAGCGAAAATCTGCGATCACCTGTATTTCCCACTAAAAATTGATTTTCTAAGGATTTTTATATGGAAAACTTTAAATGCGTTTTTCTGGCAAACTAGAGGAGTTAGAGCAAAAATAGCGAAAATCTGTGATCACCTGTATTTCCCACTAAAAATTGATTTTCTAAGGATTTTTATATGGAAAACTTTAAATGCGTTTTTCTGGCAAACTAGAAGAGTTAGAGCAAAAATAGCGAAAATCTGTGATCACCTGTATTTCCCACTAAAAATTGATTTTCTAAGGATTTTTATATGGAAAACTTTAAATGCGTTTTTCTGGCAAACTAGAAGAGTTAGAGCAAAAATAGCAAAAATCTGTGATCACCTATATTTCCCACTAAAAATTGATTTTCTAAGGATTTTTATATGGAAAACTTTAAATGCGTTTTTCTGGCAAACTAGAAGAGTTAGAGCAAAAATAGCGAAAATCTGTGATCACCTGTATTTCCCACTAAAAATTGATTTTCTAAGGATTTTTATATGGAAAACTTTAAATGCGTTTTTCTGGCAAACTAGAAGAGTTAGAGCAAAAATAGCGAAAATCTGTGATCACCTGTATTTCCCACTAAAAATTGATTTTCTAAGGATTTTTATATGGAAAACTTTAAATGCGTTTTTCTGGCAAACTAGAAGAGTTAGAGCAAAAATAGCGAAAATCTGTGATCACCTGTATTTCCCACTAAAAATTGATTTTCTAAGGATTTTTATATGGAAAACTTTAAATGCGTTTTTCTGGCAAACTAGAAGAGTTAGAGCAAAAATAGCGAAAATCTGTGATCACCTGTATTTCCCACTAAAAATTGATTTTCTAAGGATTTTTATATGGAAAACTTTAAATGCGTTTTTCTGGCAAACTAGAAGAGTTAGAGCAAAAATAGCGAAAATCTGTGATCACCTGTATTTCCCACTAAAAATTGATTTTCTAAGGATTTTTATATGGAAAACTTTAAATGCGTTTTTCTGGCAAACTAGAAGAGTTAGAGCAAAAATAGCGAAAATCTGTGATCACCTGTATTTCCCACTAAAAATTGATTTTCTAAGGATTTTTATATGGAAAACTTTAAATGCGTTTTTCTGGCAAACTAGAAGAGTTAGAGCAAAAATAGCGAAAATCTGTGATCACCTGTATTTCCCACTAAAAATTGATTTTCTAAGGATTTTTATATGGAAAACTTTAAATGCGTTTTTCTGGCAAACTAGAAGAGTTAGAGCAAAAATAGCGAAAATCTGTGATCACCTGTATTTCCCACTAAAAATTGATTTTCTAAGGATTTTTATATGGAAAACTTAAATGCGTTTTTCTGGCAAACTAGAAGAGTTAGAGCAAAAATAGCGAAAATCTGTGATCACCTGTATTTCCCACTAAAAATTGATTTTCTAAGGATTTTTATATGGAAAACTTTAAATGCGTTTTCTGGCAAACTAGAAGAGTTAGAGCAAAAATAGCGAAAATCTGTGATCACCTGTATTTCCCACTAAAATTGATTTTCTAAGGATTTTTATATTATGGAAAACTTTAAATGCGTTTTTCTGGCAAACTAGAAGAGTTAGAGCAAAAATAGCGAAAATCTGTGATCACCTCTATTTCCCACTAAAAATTGATTTTCTAAGGATTTTTATATGGAAAACTTTAAATGCGTTTTTCTGGCAAACTAGAAGAGTTAGAGCAAAAATAGCGAAAATCTGTGATCACCTGTATTTTCCACTAAAATTGATTTTCTAAGGATTTTTATATGAAAAACTTTAAATGCGTTTTTCTGGCAAACTAGAAGAGTAAGAGCAAAAATAGCGAAAATCTGTGATAACCTGTATTTCCCACTAAAAATTGATTTTCTAAGGATTTTTATATGGAAAACTTTAAATGCGTTTTTCTGGCAAACTAGAAGAGTTAGAGCAAAAATAGCGAAAATCTGTGATCACCTGTATTTCCCACTAAAAATTGATTTTCTTAGGATTTTTATATGGAAAACTTTAAATGCGTTTTTCTGGCAAACTAGAAGAGTTAGAGCAAAAATAGCGAAAATCTGCGATCACCTGTATTTCCCACTAAAAATTGATTTTCTAAGGATTTTTATATGGAAAACTTTAAATGCGTTTTTCTGGCAAACTAGAAGAGTTAGAGCAAAAATAGCGAAAATCTGTGATCACCTGTATTTCCCACTAAAAATTGATTTTCTAAGGATTTTTATATGGAAAACTTTAAATGCGTTTTTCTGGCAAACTAGAAGAGTTAGAGCAAAAATAGCGAAAATCTGTGATCACCTGTATTTCCCACTAAAAATTGATTTTCTTAGGATTTTTATATGGAAAACTTTAAATGCGTTTTTCTGGCAAACTAGAAGAGTTAGAGCAAAAATAGCGAAAATCTGTGATCACCTGTATTTCCCACTAAAAATTGATTTTCTAAGGATTTTTATATGGAAAACTTTAAATGCGTTTTTCTGGCAAACTAGAAGAGTAAGAGCAAAAATAGCGAAAATCTGTGATCACCTGTATTTCCCACTAAAAATTGATTTTCTTAGGATTTTTATATGGAAAACTTTAAATGCGTTTTTCTGGCAAACTAGAAGAGTTAGAGCAAAAATAGCGAAAATCTGTGATCACCTGTATTTCCCACTAAAAATTGATTTTCTTAGGATTTTTATATGGAAAACTTTAAATGCGTTTTTCTGGCAAACTAGAAGAGTTAGAGCAAAAATAGCGAAAATCTGCGATCACCTGTATTTCCCACTAAAAATTGATTTTCTAAGGATTTTTATATGGAAAACTTTAAATGCGTTTTTCTGGCAAACTAGAAGAGTTAGAGCAAAAATAGCGAAAATCTGTGATCACCTGTATTTCCCACTAAAAATTGATTTTCTAAGGATTTTTATATGGAAAACTTTAAATGCGTTTTTCTGGCAAACTAGAAGAGTTAGAGCAAAAATAGCGAAAATCTGTGATCACCTGTATTTCCCACTAAAAATTGATTTTCTTAGGATTTTTATATGGAAAACTTTAAATGCGTTTTTCTGGCAAACTAGAAGAGTTAGAGCAAAAATAGCGAAAATCTGTGATCACCTGTATTTCCCACTAAAAATTGATTTTCTAAGGATTTTTATATGGAAAACTTTAAATGCGTTTTTCTGGCAAACTAGAAGAGTAAGAGCAAAAATAGCGAAAATCTGTGATAACCTGTATTTCCCACTAAAAATTGATTTTCTAAGGATTTTTATATGGAAAACTTTAAATGCGTTTTTCTGGCAAACTAGAAGAGTTAGAGCAAAAATAGCGAAAATCTGTGATCACCTGTATTTCCCACTAAAAATTGATTTTCTTAGGATTTTTATATGGAAAACTTTAAATGCGTTTTTCTGGCAAACTAGAAGAGTAAGAGCAAAAATAGCGAAAATCTGTGATAACCTGTATTTCCCACTAAAAATTGATTTTCTAAGGATTTTTATATGGAAAACTTTAAATGCGTTTTTCTGGCAAACTAGAAGAGTTAGAGCAAAAATAGCGAAAATCTGTGATCACCTGTATTTCCCACTAAAAATTGATTTTCTTAGGATTTTTATATGGAAAACTTTAAATGCGTTTTTCTGGCAAACTAGAAGAGTTAGAGCAAAAATAGCGAAAATCTGTGATCACCTGTATTTCCCACTAAAAATTGATTTTCTAAGGATTTTTATATGGAAAACTTTAAATGCGTTTTTCTGGCAAACTAGAAGAGTAAGAGCAAAAATAGCGAAAATCTGTGATAACCTGTATTTCCCACTAAAAATTGATTTTCTAAGGATTTTTATATGGAAAACTTTAAATGCGTTTTTCTGGCAAACTAGAAGAGTTAGAGCAAAAATAGCGAAAATCTGTGATCACCTGTATTTCCCACTAAAAATTGATTTTCTTAGGATTTTTATATGGAAAACTTTAAATGCGTTTTTCTGGCAAACTAGAAGAGTTAGAGCAAAAATAGCGAAAATCTGTGATCACCTGTATTTCCCACTAAAAATTGATTTTCTAAGGATTTTTATATGGAAAACTTTAAATGCGTTTTTCTGGCAAACTAGAAGAGTTAGAGCAAAAATAGCGAAAATCTGTGATCACCTGTGTTTCCCACTAAAAATTGATTTTCTAAGGATTTTTATATGGAAAACTTTAAATGCGTTTTTCTGGCAAACTAGAAGAGTTAGAGCAAAAATAGCGAAAATCTGTGATCACCTGTATTTCCCACTAAAAATTGATTTTCTAAGGATTTTTATATGGAAAACTTTAAATGCGTTTTTCTGGCAAACTAGAAGAGTTAGAGCAAAAATAGCGAAAATCTGTGATCACCTGTATTTCCCACTAAAAATTGATTTTCTTAGGATTTTTATATGGAAAACTTTAAATGCGTTTTTCTGGCAAACTAGAGGAGTTAGAGCAAAAATAGCGAAAATCTGTGATCACCTGTATTTCCCACTAAAAATTGATTTTCTAAGGATTTTTATATGGAAAACTTTAAATGCGTTTTTCTGGCAAACTAGAAGAGTTAGAGCAAAAATAGCGAAAATCTGTGATCACCTGTATTTCCCACTAAAAATTGATTTTCTAAGGATTTTTATATGGAAAACTTTAAATGCGTTTTTCTGGCAAACTAGAAGAGTTAGAGCAAAAATAGCGAAAATCTGTGATCACCTGTATTTCCCACTAAAAATTGATTTTCTAAGGATTTTTATATGGAAAACTTTAAATGCGTTTTTCTGGCAAACTAGAAGAGTTAGAGCAAAAATAGCGAAAATCTGTGATCACCTGTATTTCCCACTAAAAATTGATTTTCTAAGGATTTTTATATGGAAAACTTTAAATGCGTTTTTCTGGCAAACTAGAAGGAGTTAGAGCAAAAATAGCGAAAATCTGTGATCACCTGTATTTCCCACTAAAAATTGATTTTCTAAGGATTTTTATATGGAAAACTTTAAATGCGTTTTTCTGGCAAACTAGAAGGAGTTAGAGCAAAAATAGCGAAAATCTGTGATCACCTGTGTTTCCCACTAAAAATTGATTTTCTAAGGATTTTTATATGGAAAACTTTAAATGCGTTTTTCTGGCAAACTAGAAGAGTTAGAGCAAAAATAGCGAAAATCTGTGATCACCTGTATTTCCCACTAAAAATTGATTTTCTAAGGATTTTTATATGGAAAACTTTAAATGCGTTTTTCTGGCAAACTAGAAGAGTTAGAGCAAAAATAGCGAAAATCTGTGATCACCTGTATTTCCCACTAAAAATTGATTTTCTAAGGATTTTTATATGGAAAACTTTAAATGCGTTTTTCTGGCAAACTAGAAGAGTTAGAGCAAAAATAGCGAAAATCTGTGATCACCTGTATTTCCCACTAAAAATTGATTTTCTAAGGATTTTTATATGGAAAACTTTAAATGCGTTTTTCTGGCAAACTAGAAGAGTTAGAGCAAAAATAGCGAAAATCTGTGATCACCTGTATTTCCCACTAAAAATTGATTTTCTAAGGATTTTTATATGGAAAACTTTAAATGCGTTTTTCTGGGAAACTAGAGGAGTTAGAGCAAAAATAGCGAAAATCTGTGATCACCTGTATTTCCCACTAAAAATTGATTTTCTAAGGATTTTTATATGGAAAACTTTAAATGCGTTTTTCTGGGAAACTAGAAGAGTTAGAGCAAAAATAGCGAAAATCTGTGATCACCTGTATTTCCCACTAAAAATTGATTTTCTAAGGATTTTTATATGGAAAACTTTAAATGCGTTTTTCTGGCAAACTAGAAGAGTTAGAGCAAAAATAGCGAAAATCTGTGATCACCTGTATTTCCCACTAAAAATTGATTTTCTAAGGATTTTTATATGGAAAACTTTAAATGCGTTTTTCTGGCAAACTAGAGGAGTTAGAGCAAAAATAGCGAAAATCTGTGATCACCTGTAGTTTCCCACTAAAAATTGATTTTCTAAGGATTTTTATATGGAAAACTTTAAATGCGTTTTTCTGGCAAACTAGAGGAGTTAGAGCAAAAATAGCGAAAATCTGTGATCACCTGTATTTCCCACTAAAAATTGATTTTCTAAGGATTTTTATATGGAAAACTTTAAATGCGTTTTTCTGGCAAACTAGAAGAGTTAGAGCAAAAATAGCGAAAATCTGTGATCACCTGTATTTCCCACTAAAAATTGATTTTCTAAGGATTTTTATATGGAAAACTTTAAATGCGTTTTTCTGGCAAACTAGAAGAGTTAGAGCAAAAATAGCGAAAATCTGTGATCACCTGTATTTCCCACTAAAAATTGATTTTCTAAGGATTTTTATATGGAAAACTTTAAATGCGTTTTTCTGGCAAACTAGAAGAGTTAGAGCAAAAATAGCGAAAATCTGTGATCACCTGTATTTCCCACTAAAAATTGATTTTCTTAGGATTTTTATATGGAAAACTTTAAATGCGTTTTTCTGGCAAACTAGAGGAGATTAGAGCAAAAATAGCGAAAATCTGTGATCACCTGTATTTCCCACTAAAAATTGATTTTCTTAGGATTTTATTATGGAAAACTTTAAATGCGTTTTTTCTGGCAAACTAGAGGAGAGCAAAAATAGCGAAAATCTGTGATCACCTGTGTTTCCCACTAAAAATTGATTTTCTAAGGATTTTTATATGGAAAACTTTAAATGCGTTTTTCTGGCAAACTAGAAGAGTTAGAGCAAAAATAGCGAAAATCTGTGATCACCTGTGTTTCCCACTAAAAATTGATTTTCTAAGGATTTTTATATGGAAAACTTTAAATGCGTTTTTCTGGCAAACTAGAAGAGTTAGAGCAAAAATAGCGAAAATCTGTGATCACCTGTGTTTCCCACTAAAAATTGATTTTCTAAGGATTTTTATATGGAAAACTTTAAATGCGTTTTTCTGGCAAACTAGAAGAGTTAGAGCAAAAATAGCGAAAATCTGTGATCACCTGTGTTTCCCACTAAAAATTGATTTTCTAAGGATTTTTATATGGAAAACTTTAAATGCGTTTTTCTGGCAAACTAGAGGAGTTAGAGCAAAAATAGCGAAAATCTGTGATCACCTGTGTTTCCCACTAAAAATTGATTTTCTAAGGATTTTTATATGGAAAACTTTAAATGCGTTTTTCTGGCAAACTAGAAGAGTTAGAGCAAAAATAGCGAAAATCTGTGATCACCTGTGTTTCCCACTAAAAATTGATTTTCTAAGGATTTTTATATGGAAAACTTTAAATGCGTTTTTCTGGCAAACTAGAGGAGTTAGAGCAAAAATAGCGAAAATCTGTGATCACCTGTGTTTCCCACTAAAAATTGATTTTCTAAGGATTTTTATATGGAAAACTTTAAATGCGTTTTTCTGGCAAACTAGAGGAGTTAGAGCAAAAATAGCGAAAATCTGTGATCACCTGTGTTTCCCACTAAAAATTGATTTTCTAAGGATTTTTATATGGAAAACTTTAAATGCGTTTTTCTGGCAAACTAGAAGAGTTAGAGCAAAAATAGCGAAAATCTGTGATCACCTGTGTTTCCCACTAAAAATTGATTTTCTAAGGATTTTTATATGGAAAACTTTAAATGCGTTTTTCTGGCAAACTAGAGGAGTTAGAGCAAAAATAGCGAAAATCTGTGATCACCTGTGTTTCCCACTAAAAATTGATTTTCTAAGGATTTTTATATGGAAAACTTTAAATGCGTTTTTCTGGCAAACTAGAGGAGTTAGAGCAAAAATAGCGAAAATCTGTGATCACCTGTGTTTCCCACTAAAAATTGATTTTCTAAGGATTTTTATATGGAAAACTTTAAATGCGTTTTTCTGGCAAACTAGAAGGAGTTAGAGCAAAAATAGCGAAAATCTGTGATCACCTGTGTTTCCCACTAAAAATTGATTTTCTAAGGATTTTTATATGGAAAACTTTAAATGCGTTTTTCTGGCAAACTAGAGGAGTTAGAGCAAAAATAGCGAAAATCTGTGATCACCTGTATTTCCCACTAAAAATTGATTTTCTAAGGATTTTTATATGGAAAACTTTAAATGCGTTTTTCTGGCAAACTAGAAGAGTTAGAGCAAAAATAGCGAAAATCTGTGATCACCTGTATTTCCCACTAAAAATTGATTTTCTTAGGATTTTTATATGGAAAACTTTAAATGCGTTTTTCTGGCAAACTAGAGGAGTTAGAGCAAAAATAGCGAAAATCTGTGATCACCTGTGTTTCCCACTAAAAATTGATTTTCTAAGGATTTTTATATGGAAAACTTTAAATGCGTTTTTCTGGCAAACTAGAAGAGTTAGAGCAAAAATAGCGAAAATCTGTGATCACCTGTGTTTCCCACTAAAAATTGATTTTCTAAGGATTTTTATATGGAAAACTTTAAATGCGTTTTTCTGGCAAACTAGAGGAGTTAGAGCAAAAATAGCGAAAATCTGTGATCACCTGTGTTTCCCACTAAAAATTGATTTTCTAAGGATTTTTATATGGAAAACTTTAAATGCGTTTTTCTGGCAAACTAGAGGAGTTAGAGCAAAAATAGCGAAAATCTGTGATCACCTGTGTTTCCCACTAAAAATTGATTTTCTAAGGATTTTTATATGGAAAACTTTAAATGCGTTTTTCTGGCAAACTAGAAGAGTTAGAGCAAAAATAGCGAAAATCTGTGATCACCTGTGTTTCCCACTAAAAATTGATTTTCTAAGGATTTTTATATGGAAAACTTTAAATGCGTTTTTCTGGCAAACTAGAAGAGTTAGAGCAAAAATAGCGAAAATCTGTGATCACCTGTGTTTCCCACTAAAAATTGATTTTCTAAGGATTTTTATATGGAAAACTTTAAATGCGTTTTTCTGGCAAACTAGAAGAGTTAGAGCAAAAATAGCGAAAATCTGTGATCACCTGTGTTTCCCACTAAAAATTGATTTTCTAAGGATTTTTATATGGAAAACTTTAAATGCGTTTTTCTGGCAAACTAGAAGAGTTAGAGCAAAAATAGCGAAAATCTGTGATCACCTGTGTTTCCCACTAAAAATTGATTTTCTAAGGATTTTTATATGGAAAACTTTAAATGCGTTTTTCTGGCAAACTAGAAGAGTTAGAGCAAAAATAGCGAAAATCTGTGATCACCTGTGTTTCCCACTAAAAATTGATTTTCTAAGGATTTTTATATGGAAAACTTTAAATGCGTTTTTCTGGCAAACTAGAGGAGTTAGAGCAAAAATAGCGAAAATCTGTGATCACCTGTGTTTCCCACTAAAAATTGATTTTCTAAGGATTTTTATATGGAAAACTTTAAATGCGTTTTTCTGGCAAACTAGAAGAGTTAGAGCAAAAATAGCGAAAATCTGTGATCACCTGTATTTCCCACTAAAAATTGATTTTCTAAGGATTTTTATATGGAAAACTTTAAATGCGTTTTTCTGGCAAACTAGAAGAGTTAGAGCAAAAATAGCGAAAATCTGTGATCACCTGTATTTCCCACTAAAAATTGATTTTCTAAGGATTTTTATATGGAAAACTTTAAATGCGTTTTTCTGGCAAACTAGAGGAGTTAGAGCAAAAATAGCGAAAATCTGTGATCACCTGTATTTCCCACTAAAAATTGATTTTCTAAGGATTTTTATATGGAAAACTTTAAATGCGTTTTTCTGGCAAACTAGAAGAGTTAGAGCAAAAATAGCGAAAATCTGTGATCACCTGTATTTCCCACTAAAAATTGATTTTCTTAGGATTTTTATATGGAAAACTTTAAATGCGTTTTTCTGGCAAACTAGAGGAGTTAGAGCAAAAATAGCGAAAATCTGTGATCACCTGTATTTCCCACTAAAAATTGATTTTCTAAGGATTTTTATATGGAAAACTTTAAATGCGTTTTTCTGGCAAACTAGAAGAGTTAGAGCAAAAATAGCGAAAATCTGTGATCACCTGTATTTCCCACTAAAAATTGATTTTCTAAGGATTTTTATATGGAAAACTTTAAATGCGTTTTTCTGGCAAACTAGAAGAGTTAGAGCAAAAATAGCGAAAATCTGTGATCACCTGTATTTCCCACTAAAAATTGATTTTCTAAGGATTTTTATATGGAAAACTTTAAATGCGTTTTTCTGGCAAACTAGAGGAGTTAGAGCAAAAATAGCGAAAATCTGTGATCACCTGTATTTCCCACTAAAAATTGATTTTCTAAGGATTTTTATATGGAAAACTTTAAATGCGTTTTTCTGGCAAACTAGAAGAGTTAGAGCAAAAATAGCGAAAATCTGTGATCACCTGTATTTCCCACTAAAAATTGATTTTCTAAGGATTTTTATATGGAAAACTTTAAATGCGTTTTTCTGGCAAACTAGAAGAGTTAGAGCAAAAATAGCGAAAATCTGTGATCACCTGTATTTCCCACTAAAAATTGATTTTCTAAGGATTTTTATATGGAAAACTTTAAATGCGTTTTTCTGGCAAACTAGAAGAGTTAGAGCAAAAATAGCGAAAATCTGTGATCACCTGTATTTCCCACTAAAAATTGATTTTCTAAGGATTTTTATATGGAAAACTTTAAATGCGTTTTTCTGGCAAACTAGAAGAGTTAGAGCAAAAATAGCGAAAATCTGTGATCACCTGTATTTCCCACTAAAAATTGATTTTCTAAGGATTTTTATATGGAAAACTTTAAATGCGTTTTTCTGGCAAACTAGAAGAGTTAGAGCAAAAATAGCGAAAATCTGTGATCACCTGTATTTCCCACTAAAAATTGATTTTCTAAGGATTTTTATATGGAAAACTTTAAATGCGTTTTTCTGGCAAACTAGAAGAGTTAGAGCAAAAATAGCGAAAATCTGTGATCACCTGTATTTCCCACTAAAAATTGATTTTCTAAGGATTTTTATATGGAAAACTTTAAATGCGTTTTTCTGGCAAACTAGAAGAGTTAGAGCAAAAATAGCGAAAATCTGTGATCACCTGTATTTCCCACTAAAAATTGATTTTCTAAGGATTTTTATATGGAAAACTTTAAATGCGTTTTTCTGGCAAACTAGAAGAGTTAGAGCAAAAATAGCGAAAATCTGTGATCACCTGTATTTCCCACTAAAAATTGATTTTCTAAGGATTTTTATATGGAAAACTTTAAATGCGTTTTTCTGGCAAACTAGAAGAGTTAGAGCAAAAATAGCGAAAATCTGTGATCACCTGTATTTCCCACTAAAAATTGATTTTCTAAGGATTTTTATATGGAAAACTTTAAATGCGTTTTTCTGGCAAACTAGAAGAGTTAGAGCAAAAATAGCGAAAATCTGTGATCACCTGTATTTCCCACTAAAAATTGATTTTCTAAGGATTTCTATATGGAAAACTTTAAATGCGTTTTTCTGGCAAACTAGAGGAGTTAGAGCAAAAATAGCGAAAATCTGTGATCACCTGTATTTCCCACTAAAAATTGATTTTCTAAGGATTTTTAAATGGAAAACTTTAAATGCGTTTTTCTGGCAAACTAGAAGAGTTAGAGCAAAAATAGCGAAAATCTGTGATCACCTGTATTTCCCACTAAAAATTGATTTTCTAAGGATTTTTATATGGAAAACTTTAAATGCGTTTTTCTGGCAAACTAGAGGAGTTAGAGCAAAAATAGCGAAAATCTGTGATCACCTGTATTTCCCACTAAAAATTGATTTTCTAAGGATTTTTATATGGAAAACTTTAAATGCGTTTTTCTGGCAAACTAGAAGAGTTAGAGCAAAAATAGCGAAAATCTGTGATCACCTGTATTTCCCACTAAAAATTGATTTTCTAAGGATTTTTATATGGCAAACTTTAAATGCGTTTTTCTGGCAAACTGAAGAGTTAGAGCAAAAATAGCGAAAATCTGTGATCACCTGTATTTTCCACTAAAAATTGATTTTCTAAGGATTTTTATATGGAAAACTTTAAATGCGTTTTTCTGGCAAACTAGAAGAGTTAGAGCAAAAATAGCGAAAATCTGTGATCACCTGTATTTCCCACTAAAAATTGATTTTCTAAGGATTTTTATATGGAAAACTTTAAATGCGTTTTTCTGGCAAACTAGAAGAGTTAGAGCAAAAATAGCGAAAATCTGTGATCACCTGTATTTCCCACTAAAAATTGATTTTCTAAGGATTTTTATATGGAAAACTTTAAATGCGTTTTTCTGGCAAACTAGAAGAGTTAGAGCAAAAATAACGAAAATCTGTGATCACCTGTATTTCTCACTAAAAATTGATTTTCTAAGGATTTTTATATGGAAAACTTTAAATGCGTTTTTCTGGCAAACTAGAAGAGTTAGAGCAAAAATAGCGAAAATCTGTGATCACCTGTATTTCCCACTAAAAATTGATTTTCTAAGGATTTTTATATGAAAAACTTTAAATGCGTTTTTCTGGCAAACTAGAAGAGTTAGAGCAAAAATAGCGAAAATCTGTGATCACCTGTATTTCCCACTAAAAATTGATTTTCTAAGGATTTTTATATGGAAAACTTTAAATGCGTTTTTCTGGCAAACTAGAGGAGTTAGAGCAAAAATAGCGAAAATCTGTGATCACCTGTATTTCCCACTAAAAATTGATTTTCTAAGGATTTTTATATGGAAAACTTTAAATGCGTTTTTCTGGCAAACTAGAAGAGTTAGAGCAAAAATAGCGAAAATCTGTGATCACCTGTATTTCCCACTAAAAATTGATTTTCTAAGGATTTTTATATGGAAAACTTTAAATGCGTTTTTCTGGGCAAACTAGAGGAGTTAGAGCA
The DNA here is from genome assembly GCA_963931875.1 of Pollenia griseotomentosa. Taxonomy (NCBI): domain Eukaryota; kingdom Metazoa; phylum Arthropoda; class Insecta; order Diptera; family Polleniidae; genus Pollenia; species Pollenia griseotomentosa. The sequence continues at coordinate 108,239,689 of OZ007563.1, forward strand.
AAAATAGCGAAAATCTGTGATCACCTGTATTTCCCACTAAAAATTGATTTTCTAAGGATTTTTATATGGAAAACTTTAAATGCGTTTTTCTGGCAAACTAGAAGAGTTAGAGCAAAAATAGCGAAAATCTGTGATCACCTGTATTTCCCACTAAAAATTGATTTTCTAAGGATTTTTATATGGAAAACTTTAAATGCGTTTTTCTGGGCAAACTAGAGGAGTTAGAGCAAAAATAGCGAAAATCTGTGATCACCTGTATTTCCCACTAAAAATTGATTTTCTAAGGATTTTTATATGGAAAACTTTAATGCGTTTTTCTGGGAAACTAGAGGAGTTAGAGCAAAAATAGCGAAAATCTGTGATCACCTGTATTTCCCACTAAAAATTGATTTTCTAAGGATTT